>CAUYQG010107580.1:0-43921 GCA_963574415.1 Tarsius wallacei
GTAGTTCCAGCTACTTGGAAGGCTGAGGCGGAAGGATCGCCGGAGCCCAGCAGGTCGAGGCTGCGGTGGCTGGGAGTGGCCACTGCACTCCAGTCTGGGCGACAGAGTGAGACTCCAACTCAAAAAAAAAAAAAAAAAAAAGAAAAATATGAAATTGCTTATGTTCTTTGATGTGAAGCAGTCTCAAACAAAACATGTGTACCATTGCTATTAAAGTAATAATAGCAGCTGGGTACAGTGACTCATGCCTGTAATCCCAGCACTTTGGGAGACTGAGGAAAGAGGATTGCTTGAGCCTACGAGTTCCAGACCAGACTAGGCTATACAGTGAGACCTCGTCTCTACAACAAAACAAAAAAGCCAAATCAGGCATGCTGGCTTATGCCTGTAGTCCCAGCTACTTGGGAGACTGAGGCAGAAGGATCACCTACACCCAGGAGTTCAAGACTGTGGTGAGCCCTGCTCATGCCACTGCACTCCAGCCTCGGCCCCCCCAACTAAAATTAATAATAATTATTATAGATAATATTCTAGATCTAAAGCACTTAAAAATGCTTGTGTAATCCTCACAACTCAATAAAATAGGTATTTATTATTTTTTTCTATTTTACAGATGAAAATAGAAAGTGAGTTAAATAACTTGCCCAATATTACAAAAATAGTAAGAGGCAGACCCAGGAATTGAACTCAGGAATTACAACTCCATAGCATTCTTAATCACTGCGTTTTACTATTTCTTTCTTTCTTTCTTTCTTTTTTTTTTTTTTTGAGTTGAAGTCTCACTCTGTTGCCCAGGCTGGAGTGCAGTGGCACACTCACAGCCACCCAGGCATCGACCTACTGGGTTCTGGCGATCCTTCCGCCTCAACCTTCCAAGTAGCCGGAACTACAGGCGCACGCTACCCTGCCCAGCTAATTTTTTTATTTATTGTAGAGACGAGGTCTCCCCAAATTGCCAGGGCTCATCTCGAACCTGCAAGCTCAGGCAATCCGCTCAACTCGGCCTCCCAAAGTGCTGGATTACAGGCTGAGCCACTGAGCCTGGCATTATACTATTTCATACTCAGTTTGACACGCCATGATATAGAGTTCCCTAAAAAGTAGGGGGTAACATTAAGTGCTTATAGTATCTAATTCAATGTTGGCAGTAGTTCTGTGGATAATTACTATTCTCATTTTGGAAATGAGGTAACTGAAGTTAGAAAAAGATCATTTGCCTAGGGTCACATAGCTAAGGAGAGACAGAACTAAGATTTGAATACAGGTTTGCCTGACCTCAAGGTCTTACCTACCACATAATATTTGGTGGGAAGCAGTAATTAGCTAGAAATTCCAACAATGAGTTGAATCTCAGAGCATCCTCATATGTTTGTTGATTAATCATTACTTTTGCTTATCTTCTTTAGGTGTTCACAATAGAGAAACTTGTTAAGTGCCAGAGATAGTCTTGTCTGATAACAGGAGAGTCTTATCTAATTAATGTCTTCATGGAGTCATGACGTTTAGTGAACTTGCCTTTTATTAATTTTTTAACTTTTTTCTTTAATTACATTTGCTAGGATTCATCACTCTTTCTAGATTTCTTTCTGATATCTCTACAGGGATTCCTGGAAGTTATAGTGGGGCAATCTTAAGCATCCATTAGATTGTTTATGTATTTATTTCTGCCTCAGCCTCTCAGGTAGCTTGGACTACAGGGGTTCACCACCATGCCTGGCTTGAGATTCTGTTTTTTAGAACTGTATTATAGTTTATCTTGTCTTCTTAGGATTATAAATTTATTTTCCTTACCACCTAAGATAATGACTGGTGTTGAAGTTTTGTTTGCCTGTTTCGTGCTATTTTTATGGGAGAACCTTTATATGTCCTACTAAGTCTCAGTAGTTTTAGAGTTAATTCTTTAATCTCACATGTCACTCCCTGCCAGGAACAAACCCTACTTAAATGTTTCGGAAATTAGTATGTGTTCTGTCCCTTTTCCCTTTCCCTAAATGTCTTTTATTTTTCTGTTGTTACAGATTTTTCTCTTTTTTCTCTCCGACCAGTTCTCACTAATATTTATTAAGCCTTTTCTCTAAATATCTATCAAATTCTGGCCCAAAGTGCTCAGTATCACTATATATCAGAAAAATGAAAATCAAAAATCAAAACTACCTCATACCCACTAGAATGGCTAAGCTTAAAATAACAAACAAATAAAAAAACGAATCATACATATTGTTGGTAAAAATAACTATAATGCTCAAATTCTGTTGGTGGATACAGAATGTAAATTGTTGCAACCCCCCTTGAAACCTCCATTAATATCTATGAAGGTTGAACATAAGCAATTTCATTTCTAGGAATATACCCAACAAAAAATGCATAAAGTGTGCTTTGAAGGACATGTACAAGAATGTTCATAGCAGCATTATTTGTAATAGTTCCCAACTGAAAACAACTTAATATCATCAACAGTACAATGGGGAAATAAGTGTGGTAAAATATATACAATGGAATACTGTACAGCAGTAATAAGGGCAAACTATCACAACATGCAGCAGCATGGATGAATCTTCTAGACAAAATGTTGGACAAAAGAAGCCAGGCACAAAAGATTACATAACATGTGATTCCCTTTATATAAAGTTCAAAAATAGACAAAGCTAGATGATAGCACTCAGAGTAGTGGTAATCTTTATTGAGGGGATAAAATGATTGAGAGGGCATAAGGTTCTGAGGTATTAGTAATGTTTTATATCTTGGTTTGGATGTTGGTTCTCTAGGTGTGTTCACCTTGTAAAAGTTCATTGAACTGTTCGTTTAGGATGCATGTGCTTTACTCTATTTTTACACTTGAATAAAAACTTAATTTTAAAAAGCTGTGATAGTAGCTTTGTTTAAAAGTTTGAGGGGGCCGGGTGCGGTGGCTTAAGCTTGTAATCCCAGCACTTTGGGAGGCTGAGGTGAGAGGATTGCCTGAGCCTAGGGGTTCGAGACCAGCCTGGTCAACTTGGTAAGACCTCGTCTCTACAATAAATCAAAAAAGTAGTCAGGCATGGTAGTGCACATCTGTAGTTCCAGCTACTTGGAAGACTGAGGCGGAAGGATTGAGCCAAGCAGGTTTATGTTGGGGTGGCCGTGAGCGTGCCACTGTACTCCAACCTGGGTGACAGAGTGAGACTCTGACCAAAAAAAAAATTTTTTTTGAGGGAAGGCCGGGCACAGTGGCTCATGCCTATAATCTCAGCACTTTGGGAAGCCAAGGCGAGAGGATTGTCCGAGCCCAGGAATTCAAGACCAGCCTGGGCAACTTGGTAAGACCTCCTCTCTACAATAAATTAAAAGAAAAAAAAAATTAACTGGACATGGTGGTGTGTGCCTATAGTTCCAGCTACTTGGAAGACTGAGGCAGAAAGATCACCTGAGCCCAGCAGGTCAAGGCTGTGGTGGCCATGAGTGTGCCACTGCACTCCAACCTGGGTGACAGAGTGATTCCAACTCAAAAAAAAAAAGTTTGAGAGAAAACATAGGTCTCAAGGATTTTTTGTTAACATACTGTCTCTAGTTTTTTGTTTTGTTTTGTTTTGTTTTGAGTTGGAGTCTCTGTCGCCCAGACTGGAGTGCAGTGGCCGCTCCCGGCCACCATAGCCTCAACCTGCTGGGCTCCGGCGATCCTTCCGCCTCAACCTTCCAAGTAGCTGGAACTACAGGTGTGCGCTACCACACCCGGCTAATTTTTTGATTTATTGTAAAGATGAGGTCTCGCCAAGTTGCCCAGGCGGGTCTCAAACCTGCGGGCTCAGGCAGTTCACTCACTTCAGCCCCCCAAAGCGTGGGATTACAGGCTGAGCCACCGAGCCCGGCACTGTCTCTAGTTAATGGCTTTGTTTTAGTCACTTTAGGAGCAGCCTAAAGAATGACTTTTTTTTCTGTGTATTTACAATAAATAAATTTAATTCATCTAGTTAACTAGTATTACTTTAGGTCAGGAGTAGGGTCGTGAGAAAGTTGGTGAGACTTTACTGTTTATTCTGTATAATACTTTGAGTTATTTTAAATAAATTAATATTTTAACCATGTTCTTTTAAAAAAAATAATAAATATAATAAGCCAGGCGTGGTAGCAGGTGCCTGTAGTTCCAGCTACTTGGAAGGCTAAGGCCTAAGGATCACCTGAGCCCAGCAGGTTGAGGCTGCACTGGCTATGAGTGTGCCACTGCCCTCCAGCCTAGGTGACAGAGTGAGACTCTGACTCAAAAAAAAATAAAAAATAAAAATAAATGACTTTGATATCGGGTAAGTTATTTGGGGGCCATGTGAAACTTTATGGTGCCCTGCAAATCAGATTTCATTTAGCCATACTCATTTTTATAACTCAGGAAAATAACAGGAGGCATTTTTCAGAGGTTGAATAGAGTAAAATGTAACACACACACTCCTGTTTGCATATTTTTTTTAAAAACTGTGATTAAAAACATAAAATTTATTGTCTTAGCTGTTTTTAAATGTACAGTTCAGTAGTGTTACATATATTCACAATATTGTGCAGTAACTCTCCAGTACTAATTTATCTTGCAGAACTGAAATTCTGTACCCATTAAACAACTCCCATTTTGCCCTTTTCCCTACTCCTTGCAACCACCAATCTACTTTCTGTTGCTATGTATTTGACTACTTTAGATGCCTCTTATAAGTAGAATCATACATTAGTTGTCTTTTTATTTCGTTTAGCACAGTGTCCTCAGAATTCATTCATGTTGTTGCATGTGACAGCCCTTTGCATCCTTACTGCTACCACTGTGGTCAAAACCATCATTTTGTTTTTTATTTGAATGAAACAACTCAAGTGGTCTTCTTGCTTCCAGATTTGCCCACTTCCAAACCACCTTTCACCCAGTTACTAAACAAATATTTTTTTTTTTTGAGTTGGAGTACAGTGGGGCACATTCATGGCCACCGCAGCCTCGACCTGCTGGGCTTAGGTGATCCTTCCGCCTCAGCCTTCCAAGTAGCTGGAAGTACAAGTGCGCGCTACCATGCCCGGCTTATTTTTTGATTTATTGTAGAGATGAGGTCTCACCAATTTGCCCAGGCTGGTCTCGAACCCCCGGGCTTAGGCAGTCTTCTTACCTTAGCCTCCCAAAGTGCTGGAATTACAGGCTGAGCCATCGTGCCTGGTCACTAAACGCAAATTTAACTTTGCTTGACAACCTGATACCCTTACTACCTTAAGATAAAAATCTAAATGCTTTAACTTGACCTGGGCTTTCATTACTGGGCCCCAATCTTTTCTTCATTGCTCCTGAACTAGAGACACCCTTTGCTTTATCCATTCTGAATTTCTTCACTAATCATGCTGACTGTTTCATCTTCCTAATCGGTATTTGTTGATAGTGAATCATAATGAATCATGACTTTGCTAAAGCTGTGTTTGTCAGCTGCCTTTGCATGCTGACTTAATGTCAGAATATAGTGTAATACAATACAGACTTCCTGTTTACTAGGTTTTAGACCTTTTCTCAGCAACTAAAAATAGTCTTATCTGAAAACAGACAAACAAAAGAATATCAAGAAATATGTGGATCATATTCATGGGAGGGGAAGAGTAGGGGGAAAAAGGTAGAAAAGTACCTTTTTCTCCCCCACTCTGTTGCCCAGGCTGGAGTGCAGTGACACGCTCGCGGCCACTGCAGCAGTCATTCCACCTCAGCCTTCCAAGTACCTGAAGCTATAGGCATGTGCCACCTCACCTGAATAATCTTTTAATTTATTGTGGAGTTGAGGTCTTACCAAGTTGTCTGGGCTGGTATTGAACTCCTGGGCTCAGACAATTCTCTTGCCTCCACCTCCCAAAGGGCTGGAATTACAGGCATGAACAACTCATAAGTGTTTATTGAGGACCTATGTATATTTATTCCTATGAGTCAGAAATTGAGAATCTACCAGAGAAGTTTGCACATCTTAAGCTATACATACTTCAGCAGTTATGCAGTTCAGATAACTGGTTTTTCAAGTAGTGTTTTCTGACTGCTGGATGGATAGTGACTATATTTGAAGTTCACATATCCATCACAAAATTGTGTGCATTTAAAGCTAGTTTGTGACTGTGGGAGCAGGGGGCAAGCACATTTAACTCTCAAATTGGATAGAAGTCACCTTCTTTATACAAGTTTAATGAAATGTAGCATGAGGTTTGGAGTGAGTTTCATAGTTTATATCTGACAAAGGAAGCCCTTGCTTACCTTATCAACCTTCTCTATTCCCCCCACTCAGCTCCAACCCCATCATACATGTGGTTTCTTGAATATGTGATTTGATTGGTCACGTCAGTGCTTTTACTCATACTATCCTTTTGCCTGAAACACTTTATTTTTTTCTTTATTTTCCACAAATTCGACTTAACTTTCAAGACTCATATCAGGCATCACTTCTCCAACAGATCTTTCCCTTACCAGATTAAGTGCTTCTACTTTGTGCTTCCATAAATCCTGGGCTTCACTTTATTATAGCCCCCTGTGATTTAAATATTTACAGATTTATCTCTTCTACTCAACTGTGGTGAGCTCCTGGGTGTGCAGGTTTAAGGCGTTTTTATACTTGGCTTGCCACAGAGTAGATGCTCACACCTTCTCTTTGGATGAGTAAATTGTACTGTTGTTGACTGATAAATAAGTACCTGACTAAATGAACAACAGAAGACCAATCCCAAACCTACAAAAGAGCCAACTGATTTCTAAGCCACAAGTTTTGGGCAATGCAGTCTTTGTTTCTGCATAGGCCATATTCACTAACAAACTTGGAACTCTATCTGACCTTCATGAGGGGGGAAAAAACCTTAAAGAGAACTAATAATAACTGAGCAGTGCTCTGTGTTGAGCATAAGCACTTTGCCATTTAAGACTCTTATTTAGATCTATGAGGAACTTAATATTTTCTCCTTTTGCAATTGAGGCTCGGAGACTTTTAGTTAGGGATTTAATAATGAAACTTTGAATTAAACTTATGTTATCTGGCTGTGCCTTTTTCTTCTTATTTCACTTTCTCCCCCAAATTACAGATCTTGTCTGGGGAATTCCTAGTCACTTGTTATCAAAAGGTAACTATGAATTCCTAGGTACTATTTTAAGGCAGAAAAAGTTTCTTAAAATAATGTTAATGATAATTTTGCTTTGCCATTTGCAATGGGCTTTCACATTCACACATAGCCCAGACATGCCATTCTTTTAAGATATTTTATATTCTTTTAAACAACATGAAAATAGTAGCACAGAGCACTGGTACAGTGGAAACTGTAGTGTTTTAATATTTTAGCAAATGTTGAGTATATTTATTTAAATATTGTTTATACTTCAATAAATTTTTAAAAGAGATTATATAGCTCTTTTTCTAGAGACTTGACGCCTAATAAATAAATGATATATAGCTATTTTAAAAAATGTCATGCATAATTTAGACTGTATACTTGCTGACACATCCAGCAATCTATTTTTATCATATGTAAGATTGCACTGTACAGTTCTATATTCTTGTAATCTTGGAAACCAGTTCTTTTCAAAGCTAAGATCAGAAAAAAATTTAGTCTTTGACAAGGAAAAATGTAAAGGGGGAAAAATCCCACCAAACCATAAAAAGTGAAATTTGTATAGTGAAGTGGGCAAGTTCCCAAGAGCCAGTTATCTGAGTTTAAATCTGGACTCTGTTATTTCTTAGCAGTTTTGACAATGGATAGCTCATTTCTTTCTGAGCTGTAATATCTTTATCAATGAAATGGGGGCTAATAACAGTACATGGTTCATTAGGTGGTTGTGACTATTAAATGGCATAGTTAGAAAAACATTTAACAGTACCCGACACACAGTAGACCCTTGATAAATGGTATTTGTTATTATTTGGGGAGGATAGATTTCAGAAACATGCTATGTATAAACAGATAATAAAGTCTTTTAGCAGATGCAAAGCTTTACTAGAAATCAGACCTTTACATTGAGTTGATCAGCTCTCATTTCTGGGGCATACAGTTACTGTGACAATTTCTCTTTTATTTGGTACACGTATTCTAACATCTGCAGGAAACCAGGAGCATTATTTTCTATTAAAGAGAATTCTTTCTTGTAGAACTCAAATTAAGCAGAATTTACAGGAAAAATTACCAAGAAATGAAAAATGAAGCGGGCTCGGTGGCTCAGCCTGTAATCCCGTGCTTTGGGAGGCTGAGATGAGTGGATTGCCTGAGCTCGCGGGTTCGAGACCCACCTGGGCAACTTGGCGAGACCTCATCTCTACAATAAATCAAAAAATTAGCCAGGTGTGGTAGCGCGTGCCTGTAGTTCCAGCTACTTGGAAGGCTGAGGCGGAAGGATCACTGGAGCCCAGCAGGTCGAGGCTGCGGTGGCCAGGAGCGTGCCACTGCACTCCAGTCTGGGCAACAGAGTGAGACTCCAACTCAAAAAAAAAAAAAGAAAAATGATGGTTTGATTAGTTATTCTGTTCATAGTAAGAAGTTTTTTTTCTTCCTGTCACTATTTGAATTTCTCTTGAGTGTAGGTATTTGAGTAAATATTACTGTGTGCTCTTAAGAAATTTTGATTTTTAAATTTATAATTCAGTACAGTGTCTTGAAATGTTTTCCCTTTTCTAGCCATAGTCCAAGACATGTAATATTTTGACAGTTAGGCAGAGCAGATATTCTGTGATTTTAGAGAGTCAGATTGTGAAGGTGGTAAAGGCAAGC
Source organism: Tarsius wallacei (assembly GCA_963574415.1). Classification (NCBI taxonomy): domain Eukaryota; kingdom Metazoa; phylum Chordata; class Mammalia; order Primates; family Tarsiidae; genus Tarsius; species Tarsius wallacei. The sequence continues at coordinate 8,713 of CAUYQG010107580.1, forward strand.
TTTTTGAGGAAGGACCTCTTTCTGATGACTTTGAATCTCTTATACATGAAAGCACCTGAAGCAAAGTTGTTGTTGAGTAAGTATTTGTTGAATAAATAATATTCTTGGTTATTTCCTTACCTGGATGAGAATTCACAGAGTTTTCTACTATATTTGGGAAACAAAAAAATACATATCCATATTTAATACTATTTGCTGACTCTTAAAATTTGAATATAATTCAGACATGAAAACATTAATTTTTGTGCATCTTAATTTATCAACACAGTTGTTTTCCATGTCATTCCCGCCCCCCCCCCCCCCAGTGGTGAGAGTGATTCTTGATTCATTTCATTGGTCCCAAGTAATGAAATACATCCATGAGAACTTACACTGTCCTGTTAGAGGGTTTTCAAGATTGCTATCGACTTGTCTGGCATTTGTTGGGATGTTTAATTTGTCTTACTAGGGAGATTTCTTCCACCTCCTTGTCTTTATTTCACTTTGAGTTTTCCTGTAAAACACTTTTTTTTTCATTGTTGAGCAAACAGAACCTTTTATTATATGTGTCCTGCTGATTATGTAAACACATTCTCAGTATTTGTGAGCTTAATATACAGGTGCTATCAGTCCCTGCTGGTAGGAGTGTACATTTATCAGACCAAAAAATTTTCAGAATAGTGCTTTCTGTGTGTGTTCACTGAAATAGTATTTATAATAGAGAATTAGAAACCATCTGGAGATCTACAAAAAAGCCATTTCTAACAACTTGAAAAAATTTATAAGTGAATAACTCAGGATATAAAACTGTTGAGACTTGATTCCATTGTATATAAACTACACTTAGATATTAATAAGAATTTTTTTTCTGTGAGTGAGATTACAGGAGACACATTTTCTTTTTTATGATTTTCTGTATTATCTAATTTTTCTGTGTATATCAGTGTAATTTGTATGATGACAGAAAAATTCCCAGTACTGTTGACCTTTGAACAAAGGTTTGAACTGTGCACATTCACTTATACATTAATTTTTTTCAGTAAAAGTTACACCGAGTGTGCCTCCCTCTCCTGAAGACCCTTCTTTCTCCTCCACCTCTTCCACCTCTGCCACCCTTGAGATAGCAAGACCAATCCCTCTTCCTCCATCTCCTCTTCCTCCTCCTCCTCCTCCTCCTGCTTAGCATGAAGATCAAGATGATGAAAACCTTCATGATTATCCACTTCCACTTATTGAATTGTAAATACATTTTGTCCTTTTTATGATTTTCTTAATAACATTCTTTTAGCTAGCTTTATTGTAACAATACAGTATATAATGTATATGACATATAAAATATGTGTTAATCAACTTTATGTTATCAGTAAGGCTTCTAGTCCACAGTAGACTATTAGTAGTTAAGTTTTTGGGAGAGTCAAAGTTTTACTTGGATTTTTGGATGCATGGGAGATCAGTGTCCCTAACCCTCTGCGTTGTTTAAGGGTCAACTTTATTTTAAAAGTCACTAATAGGCCGGGCTTGGTGGCTCAGCCTGTAATCCCAGCACTTTGAGAGGCCGTGGTAAGTGAATTGCCTGAGTCCCCGGATTCGAAACCCACCCGGGCAACTTGGCGAGACCTCATCTCTACAATAAATCAAAAATTAGCCGGGTGTGGTAGCGCGCGCCTGTAGTTCCGACTACTTGGAAGGCTGAGGCGGAAGGATCGCTGGAGTCGAGACTGCTTGGGGAGCGTGCCACTGCACTCCAGTCGGGGCGGTGGTGTGAGACTCCAACTCAAAAACAAAAACAAAAACAAAACAAGTCACTAATAAAGGCCAGGCACCCAGCCCGGGCAACTTGGTGAGACCTCATCTCTACGATAAATCAAAAATTAGCCAGGCGTGGTAGTGCACGCCTGTAGTTCCAGGTACTTGGAAGGCTGAGGTGGAAGGATCACTGGAGCCCAGCAGGTCCACACTGGGGTGGCAGTCAGCATGCCACTGCACTCCAGGCTGGGCGTTGGAGTGAGCCTTCAACTCAAAAAACACCCCAAAACGAAACAAACAAGCAAACAAAAAAGTCCAGGCATGGTGGCTCATGCCTGTAATCCCAGCACTTTGAGAGACCAAGGCAGGAGAATTGCTTGAGGTCAGGAGTTTGAGACCAGCCTTGGCAACATAGATCATGCTACTGTACTTCAGCGTGGGCAACAGAGTGAGAACCTGTCTCAAAAAGAAAATAATTAAAAAATAAAAGTCACTAATAAGTTAGAATGAATAGCTATAAAATAAGACTAGAAGGAAGTTTACCAAATGTTGACAGCCATTATCTTTAGGTAGTAAGATTATATAACTTTTAAAATCATGAATAACATTTTGTCTTTATTTTTTGTTCTATTTGCAGTAAACATACTATTACTATAGATCAAAAATAAGTCATTTTGTGAATTATATCACTGCAGTTAGCCTAAGAATTTGCCTTCAGAGAAAATTTTTATGACACTTTTATAATAATCTTCAGAGGAAAGACATGCTTTCTTTGCCCTTCTTGATGGCTGTGGTAGGATTTGAGACTCCAAATCTTTTAGATATGTTTCTTCTGTACAATTTCTGATTGAATTGGTTAAAATAGTAATATTACTAAAGATAAAGTGCCATATCCTTTGAAATCTGTGTGAGGGCAAGGTTCTATTTTACCATTAATGTCCTACCTTTAAAGTAGTTTTCTCATATATTCTTGTTATCTTTGGCATATACAGCCAGAACTTTTTAATAGCTACAACTAGTATTTTATTCATTAGTGGCTCTGCTTAGCTCTTAATACCTGAAGCATATATTTTAGATATACTATGCCTCTGGAACCTGTTTTTTTTTTTTTTGAGTTGGAGTCTCACTCTGTCGTCCAGACTGGAGTGCAGTGGCCGCTCCCTGCTGGGCTCCTGCGATCCTTTCGCCTCAGCCTTCCGAGTAGCCAGAATTACAAGCACGTGCTACCACGCCCGGCTGATTTTATTTATTGTAGAGATGCGGTCTCGCCAAGTTGCCCAGGCGGGTCTCGAACCCACGGGCTCAGGCAATCCACTCACCTCAGCCTCCCAATGTGCGGGATTACAGGCTGAGCCACCGAGCCCGGCTTTGGAACCTGTTATTTTTAAAAATTAGATTGACTTACATAGATGGATATGAAAGGAAGGTGAATAATAGTAATATCTGTACTTTGTATATCTACTACATATCAAGCATCTGTGGTGTTCTAGGCACTATACTAGATATAGATAAACATTATGTAATTCTCAGCCTTATGAAATGGTGTAATTTTTCTGTTTTTCATCCCAGGGGAGGTGCCTGAGATTCAGAGAGGCAAATTTGCCTACGGTCAGATAGTCAGTGAATGTTCAGAATGTTCAAGCTAAAACTAGATTCAAGCCTTTGTGACTACAGTACTCAGGAATGGAGGACCTTTGTGTTGTTTTTGGCTATGTGTTTGGTGCCAAGAGCTGGGCTTGGCATATACTAAGTACTCAATAGATATCCCTTGAATGAATAAATTGTATAACTAGAAGCTCTTAAATGGTGAAGCAGAAGGAATTGTTCTGTTCTAGTAATGTAGGATTATACAGAGAAGTGAGCCTGACAAAATGTAATGCTATTAGAAAGCCAAATGGAGGTAATTCCACCGAAATCTAGGTCACAATAACATATAACCAGATTGGACATTTTCGTTTTTTGTTGTAACTGTCTCAGTTGTTCTGAGTAGATTTGCCAGACCTTTTTTCCACTTGACTTTGATATTCGATGAACGAAGAAAAAGGAAAAGCCACATGATACTGAGTCTTTACCAGTGAGAAAAATCTAGGTAGAAATTGAAGTTCTGTGAATGTCAAGTAATTGAAATGTAAATTTTTTAATTGGAACTTTAGAGTCTTGGGAACGTCAGGTTCAGTGAAAATAATATTGTAGCACTGTGGCAGAGGCATATACTTCATTCCATTGGTAACAGCAGTTCATTGTATAGTCCTGGAACAGCAAAGAGTAATTCCAGTTGGAAGAGGAGTTAGTATTTAGACACCCTGTAGGCATTTTTCTAGTTCATAAGATGAATCGCCACAGAAGCCCAGTTGTGACTCTAGCCTCCCCTTCTGTTCATAGTTTTTATCCGTGTCTCGAATATTGTTGATTGCCAAGAGCCAGCTTAGTCATAGGTTGAGTACTAGCTAACTGTGTAATCATGATGATAATAGCAAATAAGTAGTAAGTGCTAAGAAAGTAGTCTTAGGGGAAGAGGATAGAGGAAATATGTATCACATTTAATGCTCAAGTGTATCATCATCTGCTCCTGCAACATCATCCCATATCCAGACCCTTTTATTTATCCCCTCCAGAAATTATCTCCTTAAACATCCATTAAAAGGAGACTCAGTTTTTGTATAAGATAGTGGTTTACCACAGATGTGACTTATGGTCATTGTGAAACCAGCCTATGTGTTTGAAGGTATTTCATTTTCATAATGGCTTAATGATTCCATTGAAAGTCTGTTAAAATCCTGTGGTTTAGCATATTTCTTTGTGTGACTCAAATAGGGCTGATTGTGTATATTTTTCCATTATTTTATGAGTAATGTTAATTTACCTTCAACAAATGGCAAAGCCATTTCCCCAAATCATTGAACTATTCTCAAAGTTTCTAAACTCATGTCTCTACCTTTTTTTGAATGGATAGGGCTTCTAGACCATGGTTATTCCAGTTTACAGCTTGTCAGCTTCATTAGGTCAGGTAATATATCTGTTTTGTTCACTATTCAACCTGGGTCTAACACTGTGCATGCTGCATATCGGAAGCTTAATATTTATTAGATGAATGACTAGAGAAGGGACTCCACTTGATTAGCACTCAGTAAGAAGACAGGCCATCTGCTGAAGATCTTCGAGAACCTTTCCTCTGGAGACCTTTTGTGGTTTATTCATCAATGGTAATTGTATTCATGAAAATCCTTGCCATCAGACCCGTCTGCCTGTTTGAGTCCTGTAAAACGTTTTATGGTGGCTAGGTATTAAAGAGACTGAATGTGAATAACCTCTGGCATCTCCACATTCTCACCTGGAAGAGCCATCCATCCTTTAGCCTTTGGTATAAATGTGTTCCTTGGGCCGCCAGTGGTAACAGAGACTTAGGGACAAGTGCCTTGTTAAAAGTCATCTAGGCCTGGCATGGTGGCTCAGCCTGTAATCCAAGCACTTTGGGAGGCCGAGGTGAGAGGTGAGCCCAAGGGTTCGAGACCAGCCTGGGCAACTTGGTGAGACCTCGTCTCTACAATAAATCACAAAAAATTAGCCAGGTGTGGTAGTGCGTGCCTGTAGTTCTAGCTATGTGGAAGGCTGAGGAGGAAGGATCACCTGAGCTCAGCAGGTGGAGGCTGCAGTGACCATGAGTGTGCCACTGCACTCCAGCCTGGGCAACAAGAGTGAGACTCCAATTAAAAAACAAAAGTCATTTAGCTAGACAGTGGCAGTGCTAAGATATGGCATCATATCTAGTTCAGCCACTTTCTGGGAGAAAAGCCTTCTTTTAAAATACACCAGACTATCTTCCCTACACTTTTGCTATTTGCTTTAGAAAATCTACTGTCTTACATACTTTGAAAAGTCATGTGGCAGTGTCTAATATTTTTCAGGTTTTTTTGGCATCATTAAAAAACACCTATTTCTCATTCTTGTGGGATTATTTTCAACTTTAAAAGGAGTCCACAGCTATAGTAGGGAAGTATTTTGCCCAGGAATTCTTTCTATAGCTTTGATTTTAAGACATGAATTTTTCTTTTATGCCTGTGGGAGGCTATTTTAATTTCTCACCCATGGACAATATTTTAGGACGTGCATGTTTCTGTTTTGATCACCAAGAGGAATTAGTGTAAATCTTATTCTAAAAGAGACTCCAGGAAATATTATCTTTTTTTTTCTTTTTGAATCAGGGTCTTACTCTGGCACCCAGGCTGGAGCACAGTGGCTCTATCACAGCTCACTGCAGCCTCGACCTCCTAGGCTTAGGTAGTCCTGCTTTCAGCACTTATGTTACTAAGATTTCAAATTCGTTGTACAGTACTGACAGTTTACATTCATGCTTGTGTTATTATTATTATTAATTTTTTTGAGTTGAGGACAGCCTCTACTTCCTGGGCTCAGGTGATCCTCTTGCTTCAGCCTTCCAAGTACGGGTGCATGCCTCCACACCTGGCTAATTTTTTTATTTTTTGTAGAGACAAAGTCTCATGTTGCTGAGGCTAGTCTTGAACTCCTGGGCTGAAGCAATCTTCTCACCTTGAGCTCCCTAAGTGCTAGGATTACAGATGTGAGCCACTGTACCCAGCCCCCATATGTTTGTTTTAATTAAAATTTTAAACAGGATTGCTGTGCTGTGAATCAGCCTGGAACCCTTCTGTTTCTCTTCTTTGTGTGTGAAAGATCTCAGACAATGAATTGGACCTTAAGCCCTTACTGAGTTTTCACAGAATTGGCATTTCCAGAGTGTTTTCCATGTTCCAGGCACAGTGCTTAGTGTATTATATACATGATCCTTGAGCCTTAAAACAACCTGGCAGGAAGGTATTGGTATTTGTATTTTATGAATAAAGAATCTGAGACAAAGATAAGTGGCTTGTTCAATAGCCCATAGTAATTAAGTGGCAGAGCCAGGATTCCAATCTATTTCCACTTGACCTTAGGACTCATGGCACTTGTACCAAGCAGGTAGGTTAATGATAGGTTGAGAATGGCATCAGAATTTAAGAACCCCAGGCTGGACTCGGTGGCTTAGCCTTAATCCCAGCACTTTGGGAGGCCGAGGCGATTACATTGCTGAGCCCACAGGCTCGAGACCAGCCCGGGCAATTTGGCAAGACCTTGTCTCTACACTAAATAAAAAACTAGCTGGTTGTGGTAGCATGCGCCTGTGTAGTTCTACCTACTTGGAAGGCTGAGGCTAAAGGATTGCCGGAGCCCAGCAGGTCGATGCTGGGGTGGCCCTGAGCATGCCACAGTACTCTAGTCTGGGCAACAGAGTGAGGCTCCAACTCAAAAAAAAAAAGAAAAGGAATTTAAGAACCTCAAATTTATGTTTATCACATTTAATTCATTTTATGGTAGATTTGGGATTTAAAATATGCAGTCTTGATAGAAGTCCTTTTTTAAAAAAAATTTTTTAAACCACTAAAGCCTTGAAGTACCACTCATTACATCTAGTCTTGACTATAAATCAAGTTCACAATAGTTGAAGACTGAGTATTACTTCTTATGAGAAAAGGATTCTCTGATTTTTTATACTTAGTAGTTATAAGTTTGTATCAGCATTAAATTGTACCTTACATTATTAAACTTTTATGTTCCATTCACTTTTTAAATAATAATCTATTGGGTATTTTGCTAGTCCATTACTACTGTTATTATAATCTAGATTGTTTAAATGTTTCTTGAAAAAAGACCTAATTTAATATTTCTTTGAAGATTTTCTTCTAAAGTTTTTCTGTGTCCTTTAGTCATCTCAACAAGGGAGAATAAGGCTTCTTATTGTTGCATATCTAATATAGCCTTTTCCATTTTCCAGAATAGGCATCAGTTTCCCACTATTTGGATACTGTTACTTTGTACTCAGATTAAAGTTTACTTTTTGGTTGTAGAATATTGTCCTTCTATCTAAAACCTCAGCCTGAACCTATAAATATAAGACTCTGAACAAACAGAACATGCTGGTTACGTAAGCCAAATATGACATGAGATTTTTCTGGCAAAGCAGGCTACATGGGACAGCATGGTCACACATTGGCTGGGAAAGCTATCTAGTATCCAAATATTTCATTTTACTTCAGTTGAATTGCTGACATGACCAGCATTAATATTGTAAGATACCTGTTTATGAAGGCTTGCCTTATGTGTTTGATTTTTTTTTTAACCCTCATCCCTTGCCTTGTGTTTTGAATAGTATCTATCCAGGAGTCACATTGTGAAAATTTAAGGGGAAAAAATGCAATAATGAACAACAGCTACCCATTTTTGACTCTCTACCACGAGCCTGGCACCTTTCTAGTTGCTTTACATACTTTATTGTGAGTCCTTCCATACATCCTGCATAGTGGCTACTTCCCCATTTTGCAGATAAGGATACTAAGTCTCAGAGAGGTAAACTAATTTGCCTAATATCATCTAGCTAGCAACGTTGATGCAGGTAAGCCTACTCTTTGTTAAACATATGACCCTTTGCACTGATACTATGAGACTATACAATTAGTTATCTCATATGTTTTGGAAGAATTTTTTGACACTAAATTAGTACCATTCTAGAGCATTTTACTTACTCTGGCCACTACTACCAGTCTGCCATTGCTGTCTTAATATTCTGCATAACCTCTTCATTGCAAGAAAAAAAATTGATCTTTCTTTCTCATCCTTAGTTTCAAGTGCTTTGTTTAGGCATCTCTCAAGTTTCATGGCATTAGCTATCTTGTCATATTTGCATTTTTTTTTTTTTTTTTTTTTGAGTTGGAGTATCACTCTGTCGCCCAGACTGGAGTGCAGTGGCATGCTCCCGGCTACCGCAGCCTCGACCTGCTGGGCTCCGGCAATCCTTCCGCCTCAGCCTTCCAAGTAGCCAGAACTACAGGCATGCACTACCACGCCCGGCTAATTTTTGATTTATTGTAGAGACGAGGTCTCGCCAAGTTGTCTGGGTGGGTTTCGAACCCATGGGCTTAGACAATACACTTGCCTCGGCCTCCCAAAGTGTTGGGATTACAGGCTGAGCCACCGAGCCCGGCCTGCATTGTATTTTTTACTTAGAAATTAATTTTTTTATGTCCAGCTGGAGGTGTAGTTGAAGACAGGTATGCAGGATATGAATGTGCATGGTCTGCATCACCACAGTCCAACAGAACTTTCAGCAGTGATAGAAATGTCTTACATCTGCACTGTCCCATATGATAGCCACAGGAAGCTGTTGAGTGCTTGAGATATGGCTAATGCAACTGAAGAACTGAATTTTCTACTTTTAAAAGTTTGATTAAGTTAAATGAAAATAGCCATTGATAGCTAGTGTCTACTGTATTGGACATGTTTGTGCAGTGTGAGATAGATGTTTGTGTTTGAGTAATGATAGAATTCAAGGAAACTCAGTTGCTGTTAGTTTAAAGGTTACTGATATGTTTTCTAGCAACATGAAATCTGGCATGTGTTCAACTTAAAACCACATTATTATGGAACCAAATGTAGTAGAATAATACAAATACAGAAGAACAATTTATGTTTTCAAAGCACTTTTTGATCATTCGTGATCTCATTTGATGAATTCTCCAGATATGATATTGTTAGGGCTTGTCTTTGCTAAAGGATCATGAAAGAAGGGCAGAACAAAATCATGTATGTCTTGTTCTCCTGTTGAAATGGACACCAGTCTGTCCTGTTGGTGCTCAGGTTGCAGCATAAGGACCTGGACAAGAACCCATATACTATCTTTCTCTGCTCATTTATTGAGATCGGAGAATTCTCTCTCCCTCTTCACATGGAATATCCATTAATTTTTACATTTTAGATCTTTAGGAAGTAGAGTCAGTTTCTAAATTTAGCCAGGAAGCTACATTTTGATAATCAACAAAATAAAATGTAGTGTTCCTTTCTAATATTCCAAAATAAGTCCTTGGGGCTTTGATTTTAATCGTTTGTTTTGGAAAATACAATTCAGAACTCAGAAGTTTTCTGTGTAACACTAGTCTTTAAATAGGTATATATATTCCAAAGAAACTTTTGATTGAATTAAATAATATATTTTATCTAACACTTTGGAGAAAAATTCATATCCCTGGAGTTTTGATACATTTTATTTTATTTTGATATTCTTATATTATGAAATTTTAAAAAGATTAATTTTGTTATTTGTTACTTGTGTTACTAAGCATTTTTTTCTCTGTGACATTTTATTTATTAAATGCTCTTCTCCTTTCTACTAGAGCATACAACTAATCAACTCTGGATGCTTTTGATATCTCTGACTGTGCCAGGGGCATTGAATGAAGTTCCCTGTAGTGAGAAAAGAGAGCACATGGGACTCGTGACTTTATGTACTCCAACAATAGAGCTTTTATGACATTGGAGGTGGTTAAAAAAGCTAGAAGTATCTCTTAAGCATGGCATCTCTGTGTTGCCCTTTTCTTCTTCTTTTTTTTTTGTATTCTCAGAGCTGCCAGGAGTGCATCGCGCCTGTAATTTCCTGTTCTCTGAATCCCCCATCTTTCTGCAGCTCCAAGCTTTGTGTCCCACAGCCTGTGACTCTGTGCTAACAAATCGCTATTGTCCAGTGGGGCGAATGGTGGCTGGAACTAAAGAATTGCTGTCTGGTTTCTATTCAAATCCAGGTAGTGAGATATATGAATGGACTTTTCGAATCGTCGTGTGAATAACGTCTCCTCGGCATGAAGGCTCAGAACCACGCTAGGAAGGATTAACTTCTAGGCTGACCACTAACATCCTTTGTGGTAGGAGGTAGAAACATTCCCAAGTATTTTTTTATTCACACTTAATTTTCTACTTCATCCCCCAAAAGTAGGGCTAGCCATTTAATTATTTGGCTACTTTTCTCTTAAGTTTTAGTGTTTCTGTTGATAATATGTAAGTCTGGGAAAATGCTAAGTAGTTTTTCACTTAGAACACTGTTAATTTCTATTTAAAGTTTTCTACCTTACATTTATTATAGCATAAAGTTATCTTTACAGCATAGATGCACAAAGTAAGAGACATCTGCCTTTTCCAAGAAACCAGCCCTTTAAAATACTTTCCAACCAATAAAGGGAAAAATCCTCCTTTTTTTCTCAGTGCATTCTACTTATTACTTCATATTTATTCTCTCGAGGTCCAAATTTATACAAAGAAAGTGGAAACAACTTCAAAGGCAATATGTTAACCAAACAAAATAAGTCTCCTTCAAATTAGCAACCAACCTAAGCATTTGTAAATATAGTAGAATCAGGACTTTTTTAAAACATCAGATTTGGAACCTGAGCTATATAATTCATAATTTCCATTTATCCATGTAAATTTATTTTTTCTTTTTCTTGTATACCTGAAAAAATGTCCACAGGCTTAAAAGGCCATGCTTTTACATTCCTTCTATATCACAGGTACTATGAAATTGGGGAACCTTTTATGTTTCTTTTTGTCTTAAACTCAGACAGCTTTGTAAGCAGTAGTGTGTAGATTACAAGAGTTAGACAAAAGCAGGCGCGACTGAGAAGAGTTGGTGGGGGAGAAGCTTGGGGCACTTCCTGTCACTCAACACATTCCAGATCACTAAAAAATTTCCACACCCTCTGCATTCCCTCTTGCCCCCTCCAGTTCCCAGTATTTTCTGATTCCATATGTTGTGGTATTTATCATACTCCTTGCTCTTACTAGGCTCTGGCAAGACTGCTTCAGAGGGGATGCATTCCTTTAGATTGCACAAAGCAGAGCTGGGAAAATGGCTGGCAGTTTCAGAATCTAGTCACGATCGCACGCATGAGCACCTCACACATCCATGCCCCTTCCCCCCCACCCCCTCCCCTGCAGCTGGCTGACCTGTCTCACCCACTGCTGGCCTATCGAACGGCCAGGGCTGTCTGGTTTTGGCTCATGCCTTTGTCCATGTCTGGCTTAGTTCCTCTCTGTCTATGCTTGCCTCTACCCCCACCGCCCCAGGCGGCACAAGTGTTTGACCACTCAAAACTATAGATAGAAAAGGTGGTAAAAACTTCAAACTTTTCTAGACTCTCCAACATTTTATTCTTTTGTGATTTTTTTTCCTTCTTTAAAAATTCCTTTTTAAGAAAGCAAACACAAAATTAATTTTCTAAAAGCAAAGAATGCAAAGCAACCTTTGTGTTCCTTATAATAACTGACTTCATAACTCTCTCCAGCTGCGTTATGGGACGTGTATAAAAAGCTTCTGTTCTGAGAACAAAGGAGCACGTGCAGAAATGAGACTAAAAAAATCCACTGACAGTATTCTACTATACAAATTACTTAAAAGATTTTAGTCAAGCCTCTCAACAGATTCAATTTTAAAATGGTTTTTAGTTTTAAAAAAAAATTGAAAGTGCTTACCCGGTAAAAGAACCGAAGTAGTCCTGAACTGTTACGTAAGACTTTTTACAGTTGGATCTTTGTCAAAAGGGGATGGGGGTGATGGGAGAAAGCAGCAACAACAATCAAAAAAGTTCGAGCTGCTGTGGCTAGAGACAACTTCTGTGTTTCCAGATAGGATTCTTGCTGTAGAAATAGAACTTCCAGCCAGCACAGCATCCTCTCCCGGTAGAGAAATGAGTTTGTCAGTTTAAAAAAAAAAAAAAGACACTGGAACCCAGGCTAGACGAAGTATTGAACCGCGCCAGATTTCCTTGCAGCCCTGTCTGCTCAGCTCGCATTGAACTATATATGACCCAGATGATGGACAGAAGCACATTCAGTCATGTGCACACTGGAAGAAAGCGGATTTGCTGGTCCATGGCAGTGCAGGAGTTTGTCTTCTGATTGGGCTGTGCCCTGATCGGTGAAATGTGAAGCCCTCACCATTCAGAGGCCGTAATTCAGAACTGGCAGTTTGAGTGTCTGGCTGCTTCTAGTCACTGGGAGAGACTTTGAAGGTGTTGCTTTTGTTTGGTGGCATTACCCACCCAGAGGTTGCTACACCTCTGTACTTGTGTCAGTAGGATTGCCAGTCTTTCTAAAATGCAGAAAGGCAGCCGACTTTGCCTGAATCTTAAGTCAGCCTCTTGTTGATGAACTTGGCTGTAACTTAAATCAGCTATTTGAGTTGAGAATTTATTGTGATCCTAACCAAGTTTCATATACAGATCACTCCTTGGTCCTGATTTTATGGGTTTGATAAGGTAAAAATAAAAATGGCATTTGACTTTGAAGCTTCTAGATGATGTAAATTACTCTTAATTAAAATTGCATGAGCAGCAAAGAAGTTAAGTTTTAGATTCTGGAGTCTTTGAACATACTACGAAGAAGCTTTATCTCTTATTATCCCCTTTGTGAGGCTGTCACTCTTATCCCAGTACTTAGTAACATAGAGCACTGCTGGGAAGTAGCTACGAAAGCATAGACCCCACTGAGCTGTGGCATAGTCTTTAATCATGCAAGACAGCCACAGTCTACTCTCTTCAGTCTGTCTGAACTAGGATCCCTGGGATTTATTTCCCATTTTTGTGGGCCACTGGAAAACCAGGTCGTTACAGGGCTGTCAGTCATGACATTTTTGTTTAGTATATGGCAGTTGCTTTGTTTGTTTAATGTAAGTGGACGTGTTTTAAAAATTTGAAGCAATAAAGTTACATTATTAGACCTTGGCTCTGATACATGAACTCTACTGTGCATGGACCAATCATTTTATTCCAAGGACTTTCTTGTCCCTTTAAAAATCAGCATATTAGACCGGGCACAATGGCTCAAGTCTGCAATGCCAGCACTTTGGGAGGCTGAGGCGAGAGGATTGCCTGAGCTCAGGGGTTTGAGACCAGCCTGGGCAACTTGGTAAGACCTTGTCTTTACAATAAATCAAAAAATAAACCGGCACAGTAGTGCGCACCTGTAGTTCCAGCTACTTGGAAGGCTGAAGCAGAAGGATTGCCTGAATGCAGCAGGTTGAGGCTGTGGTGGCTGTGAGCATGCCCCTGCACTCCAGCCTGGGCGACAGAGTGAGACTCTGACTCAAAAAAATAAAATAAAACAAAAATCAGCATATTAATTTCTAATTTAGAAATTTCGGCATACTAATTAGACATATTTAGACCCAAATAGCTTGGTTTATTTTCTGCCTGTCTCACTCTCATTGAAATAATCCCATCTATTTTGCTGTAAATTCTGGGTTTGGATGTTTGTGTACTTGTAATTTTTTGGGTGTTGACCATATTACACAACATCCTCTATTTGAGGACTGCCCCAGAATTCTTCTCCTGCCTTAACCTGTGAAAAGCTGGGTTGATTTGCAGTCAGATATCAGGATGTTCAAAGAGGAGGAGGTGAACACTCTTTTTGTAAGCCACAAGACAATCATTCTTTTTTTTTTTCTCCTAAGGTGGAAGCTTAGGTTATTGATTTTAGATCTTCTTTCCCCCTCCCTCCCTCCCTCAATGGGATCTCACTCTTGCCCAGGCTGTAGTACAGTGGCATGATCATATCTCACTACAGCCTCAAACTCCTGTGCTCAAGTGATTCTCCTGTCCCAGCCTCCAAGTAGCTGGTAGTGTGGGTGTGAGCTTCTATTTCCGGCTAATTTTTAAATTTTTTGTAGAGATGAGGATCTTGCTGTGTTCCACAGGCTGGTCTCAAACCTCTGACTTCAAGTGATCCTCCTGCTTCAGCCTCCCAAAGTGCTGGGATTACAGGTGTGAGCCACCATGCCCAGCCTATTATTTTCTGATATGGTATATGCATTAAATGCTTTAACTTTTCCTTAAACACTGTACCCCCCTCAAGTTTTGATGAGTTGTATTTTTATTTTCATTTAGTTCAAAATATTTTTTATCTTGAGATGACTTCTTTGACTTGTGTGTGTTTTAGAATTGTATTGTGTTCTTTTGTTTATTTATTTATTATTAGAGACGGGGTCTTTTTCTCTTACCCAGGCTGGAGTGCTGTGGCACAGTCGTGGCTCACTGCAGCTTTGAACTGCTGGACCCAAGCACCTTCACTTTAGCCTCTTGAATAGTTGGGACTACAGGTGTTCACCACTTTGCCCAGCTAATTGGGGTTTTTTTTTGTATTTTTTTTTGTAGAGAAGAGGGTCTCACTATATTACCCAGACTGGTCTCTAATTTATGGCCTTAAGCACTCCTCCTGCCTTGGCCTCCCAAAGCTCTGGGATTATAGGCATAAACCACTGTGCCCAGCTATAATTGATTGTTTAATCATTAAGTGTTTGGGAATTTTTCAGATATCTGTCTGTTATTGATTTGAACTTTAATTCCTTTGTGGTCTGAGAGCAGACAGTGTATGATTTCTATTATTTTAAGTATGTTAAGGTGTGTTTTATTAGAATGTGGTCTGTGCTGGTGAATGTTCCATGTCAGCTTGAGAATAATGTGAAATTTGCTGTTGTTGGATGAAGTAATCTGTAGGTGTCAATCATGTCCAGATAACTGATAGCGCTATTGTGTTCAACTATATTCTTTTTTTTTTTTGAGTTGGAGTCTTACTCTGTTGCCCAGACTGGAATGCAGTGGCACGCTTCCGGCCACCACAGCCTCGACCTGCTAGGCTGCGGCGATCCTTCCACCTCAGCCTTCCAAGTAGCTGGAACTACAGGCACGTGCTACCACGCCTGGCTAATTTTTTTGATTTATTGTAGAGATGAGGTCTCGCCTGCCCAGGCGGGTCTCGAACCTGCGGGCTCAGGCAATCCACTCACCTCAGCCTCCCAATGCGCGGGATTATAGGCTGAGCCACCGAGCCTGGCTAGCATATCTTTTAAGTCTTTTACTATGTACAAATTTGTAGTGATTTTTTGGGTATATTTGTTTAAATTTTTCTGATTATTTACAAATGAAAATAGAAAACCCTTCTCTCTGATTTTAAAGACAATACATAGTCATTGTAAAACCTGTCTTTTTTTGTTGTTGTTGTTGACACACGGCTTTATTACTTACTTTACATTCACATACCGTGTAAGAATAAACGCCAACAGAAGAGTTACAAATACTTGATACTATTAGTATTAACCTTAAAACACCTCTAACAAGTCTTATTTTTTGAACATAAATATTCAGTCTCCGTAGAGACTGTCAAAAATTGCCAATGCCGACTATATTGCAAGTCATCACAGGCAGGGTATTGGGAAAAGTTTTCAATTAGCAATAATTGCACCTTGGATAAACCTCATTGACTACGATACTGCTGCTGTGCAAAGCTAAAGCATGTCTTTTTTTTTTTTTTTTTTTGAGTTGGAGTCTCACTCTGTTGCCCAGATTGGAGTGCAGTGGCCGCTCCCAGCCACTGCAGCCTCGCCCTGCTGGGCTCCAGCGATCCTTCCGCCTCAGCCTTCCAAGTAGCTGGAACTACAGGTGCGTGCTACCACGCCCGGATAATTTTTTATTATTGTAGAGATGAGGTCTCACCAAGTTGCCCAGGCGGGTCTCGAACCCACGGGCTCAGGCAATCCACTCACCTCAGCCTCCCAAGGCGTGGGATTACAGCCATCGAGCCCGGCTAGCATGTCTTTTAAGTTTGCTTTTTTCTGACTGCTTTATAGTTAAGACATGTGACTAGTACTTACTTTAGAGTTGCTAGATATAATTAATATAATCGTTAAAAGCACAGGAGACATAAAGAGTGATTTTGGCATTTGGTGCATAGACTTTTACCAACCCTTTTTTCTATCTCCAGGCCAGAATTCTTTTTTTTTTTTTTTTGAGTCGGTGTCTCACTCTGTAGGTGATCCTTAAGCTTCAGCCTTCCAAGTAGTTGGAACTGTAGACACACGCTACAATGCCTGGCTGATTTTTTTGATTTATTATAGAGATGAGGTCTTGCCAAGTTGCTCAGGCTAGGCTCGAACCCATGGGCTCAGGCAATCCTCTTATCTTGGCCTCCCAAAGTGTTGGGATTATAAGCATGAGCCATCGTGCCCTGCCCAGGCCAGAATTCTTAATGTCTTTCAAATATTTCCATCCACCTGATTCTCTGGAACCCCAAAGCTATACGTTCTCCTGTCTCTCTTTTTTTTTTTTTTGGTGGGACTAGTCACACGGAATTAAAGCTGTGGTCACCCCTGCTGGCTCTCTTTCTCATGGCGTCCCCATCTAGTTAACTAGCCAATTTGGTCATCTCACTCTACACATTGTCTTACTGTATATTTCTGCCTTCATCACCAAATGGCCACTTTATCCTCCCTCCCCCACAGTCATTTTTTAAAGCTTTCATCTATTGATCACTTTATACGCTAGAAATAATGTGTTCCTCAGTTGAGGTTTATTTGACAATGACTAGAGACATTTTTGGTTTTCACAACTGGAGTAGAAAGGGGTTGTTACTGGCCTGTAGTAGGTAGAAGCCAGGGATGCTGCTAAATAGTCTATAATGCACAGGACAGCTGCTCATGAAAAAAAAAATAGTTTGTCTGAAAGGTCAATAGTGTAGAAGTTGAAAAATCTGAATTATGTTAAGTGTTTCATATGTCATTTAGTTCTCACAAGTTCTCACAAATTATGTTAAGTGTTTCATATGTCATTTAGTTCTCCCCCTTTACATGGGGTTTATTATTTTCATTTTATAGATGATAAAACACAGTCACAAGCTGATAAGTGATGGAGATAAGTTCAAACTTAGGTCCATCTAACTCAGAGCCTGAGTTTATAGTGGTCATAAGCAGCCCACTCATAACTCAGGCCTGTATCTTTTACCTAGATTATTACAGTGGTCTGCTACCTGATCCCCTTGCCTTTTCTCTCCCTCTATTTAAGTCTTTCTTAAGCAAAGCATAAGGGTGTAATTATGTTGCATCTATGTTCATACTCTTCCACTGCATATAGAGTGCAGCTTTGGTTCCTTAGCTTGGCATTCAAGGCCAGGGCCATACCAGTCAATCCCTGACCTACCTTCCCAACTAATTTCTCAAGACTTTCTTTTCTCTTTTTTGAGTGTTGGGGGGTGGGTGTCTCACTCTGTCACCCAGACTAGAGTGCAGCGGCATGATCACGGCTCACCACAGCAATCTTCCTGGATTCAAGCAATTTTCCTTCTTCAGCTTCCTAAGTAGCTGGGACTACAGGCACATGTCACTACACCCTGCTAATTTTTTTGTAGAAACAAGGTCTCATTATGTTGCCCAGGTTGGTCTTGAACTCCTGGACTCAAACAGTCCTCCTGCTTTGGCCTCCCAAGGTGCTGGGATTACAGGCATGAATCACCACACCCAGCTTTTCTTTTCAAAGTTTCTAAAACATGCTTTACTTTCTTATTTTTACTTACCTATATTTTCCACTATTCTGTAACATACATATACTGCTATTATAATTTGAAAGGTTATTTTTTTATTTTTTTGAGTTGGAGTCTCACTCTGTCGCCCAGATTGGAGTGCAGTGGCCGTTCCCGGCCACCGCAGCCTCAACCTGCTGGGCTCCGGTGATCCTTCCGCCTCAGCCTTCCAAGTAGCCAGAATTACAGGCGTGCGCTACCACGCCTGGCTGATTTTTTGACTTATTGCAGAGATGAGGTCTTGCCAAGTTGCCCAGGTGGGTCTCGAACCCACAGGCTCAAGCAGTTCGCTCACCTCAGTCTCCCAAGGTGCGGGATTACAGGCTGAGCCACTGATCCCGGCTGAAAGGTTATTTTTAATAGAGGGAAAAAGTGTAATCAATCCTGCCTATCTGTGGATTTATGGATCACAAAGTAAAGTGATCATCTTTTTATTTAAAATATTCTGTGCGTGTGTGTGGCGGTAGGGGGAGGGAGGTGCATGGGGGAACCTCCCGTAAAGGAATTTATTTATAAAAAATTGTGTATTTATTTATATATGTTTAAACTTCCAGTCACCTTCAAAGTACTCTCCATTTGATGCAGTACTCCTATGGAGACACTTTTTCCACTGCCCAAAACAGTTTTTGATCTTGTCAGTTTGATGCTTTTTAGTGCTGCTGCTGTTTTTTGTTTCACCTCTTCCACATCGGCAAACCATTTCCCTTTGAGGACTTTTTTCATACTGGTAAACAAAAAAGCATTGCTTGTGGCAACATTGGTGATTAGGGAGGGTGGTGCACCGCGGTCATGCCTTTTTTGGTCAAAAACTGCTGGACACTCTGCGAGGTGTGGGCAGTTGCATTGTCATGGAGGAACCAGTCACCTGCTTACCACAACTCAGGATGTTACTTCTACAAATCATGACACAACCTTCTCAAAACTTCCATATAAAAACTTCGGTTGACTGATCTGGAGGAACAAATTCCGAGTGTACTACAAGGAGTCCGCCCTCCAAAAGATAATTCCAATTTTTGGGGGGTTCCCCTGTATGTATAAACGATTTGGTATTTTCATACCAATAAATGTTACCAGTGTCTTTTTTTGTTTTATAAGTCCCCACACCTCCCCGATATAATCCTTTGTTTATGCAATACCTTTTGTAAGAACCCCACACAACTTATTATCAACTTTTTTTTTTTTTTCCTGAGTCGGAGTCTCACTCTGTTGCCCAGACTGAAGTGCAGTTGCATGCTCACTGCCACCCCAGCATGAACCTGCTGGGCTCCAAGATCCTCTCACTTCAGCCTTCCAAGTAGCTGAAACTACAGGCATGTGCTACCACGCCCTACTAATTTTTTATTTATTGTTGAGACGAGGTCTTGCCAGGTTGCCCAGGCTGGTCTTGAACCTGTGAGCTCAAGCAATCCACTAGCTTCAGCCTCCCAAAATTCTGGGATTACAGACTGAGCCACTGAGCCCGGCCTAGAGTCAGAATTCTTAAATTTAAATCTTGACTCCACCCCTTACTAAGTTTTGTAAACTTAGGCAAATAACCTAGCCAATATGTATTTTGGTTTCCATATCTGTAAATATAATAGTACTTGTTCCATAGGGTTCTTGTAAGGATTAAATAAGATGATGTAGGTAAAGCACCTAAACTAGGTCTGGCCTATGATAAGTGCTCAATTATGTTAGATGTTATTACCACTTTTCTAGCATGTACTGCTTCCTGCTTCATACTTATTTGTATACTTATAGCTCCTGTTTTAGAGAATTAGCCCTCTTAAAGACAAGTATTATAACATATTCATTCTTGTGTCTTGAATAGTGTTTTTGCATTCAGTTATAAAAACATATTTTACTTGATTAAGGGCTTTCATAGAAATCATCTTATTTGAGCCTCACAAAAATCCTTTGAGGTAGACAATGCAGAGTAGGAAACAGGTTTGGGTGCCTTCCATACTCTAGGCAGTGGGCCCTTCCTTCACATTGTTTACTTCATTTTAGCTTTCCTTGCTATGCTGAAAGGTGGTACTTATTACTCCATTTCAGTATAAGAAACCTTAGGCTCAGAAAGGTTAAGTAATATTTAGACCAAATTCAGTCAATCCAAGAGCTTCAGAGCCTGAATACATGCTTTCACAAAGCCTTGCTTCTTCTTCTCTATTGAATTTTCACAGCAAAGGATCAATTTTGGTGGTGTCTAAACCACAATCTTGTTCTGTTCCTGTCTTTGCTTTGGGAAATCTGGCTACCTTGTCTTCTGAAATAACTAATGATATAAAATGCTGTAGTAATGTCAGGAGAGAGGATACCTTCAGACAAAGACCATAGAATAAGCACTTTGTTTATGCTTTCCTCTAACATAGTACACTGCAGTTTATCTATTAGATTTCTTAGTATCTTTGTGTTTTAGAGACTGCTAAGAAAAAGTAAGTAGCTGAACCTACTCAGTTTGGTGCCAGTGATTTCAAGAGGTCCTTGAACATTTTTATACCACTGAATTAGTTTGCTGTAGGGTAGGATAAGATTGTTCTGAAACATATTTACAACCTGTGGTATGTTGGAAAGAGCCCCAGGTTGTTAGAATCAAGAGAGCTTGAATTGCAGTCCTTTTTGTGGGAGATTGTATAGTCTTTGCAATCAAAGGGACCTGATTTAAGAAAGTTACCTAACCTCACTTGAGTCCTTTTTTCTTATGTGTACAGTGAGGAGAAAATACTTATATGGCAGAGTTTTGAACATTAAGTGCAGTAAAGTATGTAAAACACTTGGCCTAGTACATAAATAAGTATTTAACAAATGATAGCTGTGTTATTCCCACCTGTAAGAAGAATTCCAACTGTTTAGCCTAGTACATAAGACCTTTCTCAACCTGGCCTTCCTCAACATTCATGTTGTCTTCTGCCACTCACTGCCATATACTTAAACTTAACCTAGCTACACAAAACTCCTGTTTTCAGTACAACCCATGCTTTTATGCTTTCATGTCTCTGTACATGCTACTGCATCTGCCTAGAATGTACTTTCTACTCCCTTTATCAGCCTGTGGAGAGCCTATTTCTTCAGAAAGCTCTAATGTCACTTCTGACTGAAGATTCCATCATATCCCTAGATAGATTTATCAGGCCTGCCCATGGGTTCCCATTAGCACTCTGTTCATGCTTTCCTCTAACATACTACACTGCAGTTTGTCTATTTCCTGATCTGTCTTCCCCACAGATTCTAGAGGAAGATGACCCTGTCTTCATGTTTCTTTGTAATTCTGAGGCAACAGAGTACCTTACTGTATTTCATTTGGGACATCCCTTTCAGCTTGAGTTCTGGATGTGGAAAATGTGATGGCAGGTGTTTTTGTGTTAAATCTGTATGAGGAAAAAAAAATCAAGACGGTGTGGTATTTGCAAAAGAACAGACAAATAGATCACCGGATCAGAATAGAGAGTCCAGAAATAGATCCTCAAAAATGTAGTCAACCAATCTTTGACATAGGAGCAAAGGCAATATAATGAAGAAAAGTTCATCTTTCTAGTAGATGGTGCAGAAACAACTAGACATCCATATGTAGAAAATGAATCTAGACATAGACCTTACACCGTTTACAAAGATTAACTCAAAATGAACTATAAACTTAGATGTAAAATGAAAAACTATAATACTTATAGAAGATAACATAGGAGACAACCTAGATGACCTTAGGTTTGGTGGTATGACTTTTTAGATACAACACCAAAGGTACAATCCATGAAAGAATGAGTTGATGAGCTGGACTTCATTGAAATTAAAAATTTCTTTTCTGCAAAATATGTTTTCAGGAGAGTGAAAAACAAGCGACAGATTGGGATCAAATATTTGTCCAAAAAAAAAAAAAAATCTGGCGAAGCACTTTCCTAAAATATATAAAGAACTGACTGGATGGGGTGGCTCAAACCTGTAATCCCAGTACTTTGGGAGGTTGAGGCGGGAGGATTGCTTGAGTCCAGGAGTTTGAGATCAGCTGAGGTAATGTAGTGACGTGAGGACCTTAACAGGCACCTCACCAAATGAGATAATACAGATGGCACGTAAGCGTGTGAAAAGATGCTCTACATATGTCATCAAAGAAATGCAAATTAAAACAATGTGATACCATTACACGCCTATTAGAATGGTCAAAATTGAGAACACTGACAGCATCAAATGCTGGTAAGGATATGGAGCAAAAGGAATTTTCATTCTTTGCTGGTGGGAATGCAAAGTGGTATAGCCACCTTGGAAGACAATTTGACAATGTTTTACAAAATTAAACATATTTTTGCCATACTATCCAGCAATTTGCTCCTTAATATTAACCCAAATGAACTGAAAACTAATGCCTCACATGGATGATTATGGCAGCTTTATTCATAATTGCCAGAACATGGACACAACCAAGATGTCCTTGAGTAGGTGAATGGATAAACAGTTGTATATCCAGACAATGGAATATTATTAAGCACTAAAAAGGAATGAGCTATCATGTCATGAAGAGACATAGAAAAAACTTAACTGCATATTACTAAGTGAAAGAACAACCAGAAAAGGTTGATAAGGCATGATTCAACTATATGACATTCTGGAGAAGGCAAAACTATGGAGACTGTAAAGAGATCAGTGATTGCTGAGGATTAGTGAGAGACAGAGATGAATAGGCAGAGCAGAGAGGATTTTTAGGGCAGCAAAACTACTCTTTGTGATATTACTCCACTATAATGGTAGATACATGTTATTATATATTTGTCAAAACCCATTAAATGTACACCACCAAGTGAACTCTAATCTAAACTATAGACTTAGATGATAATGATGTGTTAATATAGTTTTATCATTTGTAACAAATATGACACTCTGGTGGAGGTTCGTAATAATGGGAGGAGGCTGTTTCATGTATGGGGGTAGGGAATATGGAAATCTCTGTACTTTCTACTCAGTTTTGCTGGGAATCTAAAATTGCTCTGAAATTAAAGTCTTTAAAAGCAAGAACCAACCTCGGCAACATAATGAGATCTTGTTTCTACAAAAAAATTAATTAACTGGGTGTGGTGGTATACAACTGTAAGTCCCAGTTACTCAGGATACTGAGGCAGAATTGCCTGAGCCTAGGAATTTGAGGCTGCAGTGATCTGAGATTGTACTACTGCACTCCAGCCTGTGCAACATCTATTTTTTCTGGACTCTCTATTCTGATCCAGTGATCTATTTGTCTTTTTTTTTTTTTTTTAACTCGGGTTTAAAAAAACCAATAAACAAACAACAACAAAAAAAGAAAAGCAAGGTAGTTAAGAACGGAAAAGTGGGACAAGAACAAGAGACAAGAAAATGGAAGGTTAGAAGAATATGGAATTATCTTTTTTAAAAGGGCATTGGCTTTTTAAATTGTAGAGTTGCATGTGTTCATTGTGGAAAAATAAAATTTTGAAAGAAGAAAATTTAAATCACATGTAGTTCCACTATCTAAAGAAGATTAATGTTAAACTTTTTCTAGGTATGTAACATTAAAAAAAAAATACTGGTTTAAATTTTGCAATTTTTACCTGCCTTGCATAGTATTTTCTGTAGGCCAGCTTTTCCTTATGAAAAATCTGTATCTGTTTTTTGTCCTTTGTTATTATTTGATAAAACTATATATGTAGCATTTACAATGAAGACTCAGTCTGACTACACAAGTACAATCCAGATTATCATCCTCTGAATAATGACCTGAATTCTAAAAACTCAAGTAGGAGACAAAAAAATATTAAATCAAAAGGCTATCATTATATTGCAAAAACATTCTGAATAAAAAGTACTGTTCCTTTAACAGAATAAAATGTACTCAAACTGTATAAGGCTGCAATGAAAATAAATTCTGGAATTTTTATTATTTTTTAAAACTAACCCTCTCTGAGGTATAGGCAGTCTACATGGAGGTTAATCTCATTGCTCAGATTTGGACATCACCATGTGTGCAGTTTCTTTAATCCTCCTCTAGCTATCAAAATGGATTTAGCAGTTGGCATCCTCTTTTTTCTGTCTGGGGCAATTGGAGCTTTGTAGAATTTGGCCTGGTGGAGCAGTGACCTTGCCTTCCCAATTTAGGATGATCCTGGAGCTTAGAACTGGATGTCATTGAGGACCTAGCATGGTTCCAGTGTGGCCGTTGACAGTACCAGTAGCCCTGCTTATGTTTATTCAGGAGACTAGGAATTACATTCATCCTGTGATTTAATTTTCTGTGACACATTGAGTCTATGTTTTAGCCTACAGAACACTACAGCTGTGTCCTAATTCTCTTCACCCTATCCCTTCCCTACCTTTTGATTTTCATATCACTGCCTTTTAAGGCATTGCTATTCTTGGCTGATCATCTTGCATTGGAAGCAGCCCCAGCACAGTGGAAAAGACAACTCTGTATCAGCCATATAAACAAGCAAAACTAACCACAGCGAAGGAACTGAGAGCAGTGGCAAGTGTTGGGATCAGTGATAGGTGATCTGTTCGGAGACCTATTTGGTGTTTTTCTACCAATTGGGAGAGAGGTCTCAAGATCTCAATTAAGAGAAACAGATTTGCATAAATTATAAAATGACCAACATGAAGAATGGTAATAATGATGATAACCACCACTTTCTGAGGGCTACTCAGTATCTAGTCTAATGATAGGCACTAGAGATATAGAAATAGGTTGAATTAAGAATAAGGTCACATTTTTTTTTTGAGTTGGAGTCTCACTCTGTCGCCCCAAGCTGAGCACACTCATGGCCACCCCAGCGTCGACCTGCTGGGCTCCAGCAATCCTTCTGCCTCAGCCTTCCAAGTAGCCAGAACTACAGGTGCACATTACCATGCCCAGTTAATTTTTTATTTAGTGTAGAGATGAGGTCTTGCCAAGTTGCCCAGGCTGGTCTCGAACCCGTGGGCTCAGGCAATCCACTTGCCTCAGTCTCCCAAAGTGCTGGGATTACAGGCTGAACCACCGAGCCTGGCCTTTTTTTTTTTTTTTTAAGACTTTTTAAAAAGGTTAAATAACTCTGGAAGGAAGGAAGAGTTCACAGAAAAGAAAAACATGGGCGTTGTGTTGAAGTAGTAATTCGGGATTGTGCATGACACTTCTGTTACAAGCCTGTTAGGAACAGCACGTTGCAAATTTGGATAGATTTCACAAGAGACCTCACATATCTTCAGCATTCTAAACCTGTGTCCTAGCTCAAAATGTAAGCAGTATCTGCTGAAATTGAACAGATTTTAATTTTTCATCTTTATGGGAGCAAATACCAGAAGAGTTGCAGTGGTCTTTTGGGGAAGATGCTTGGCCCTATTCACCCTACATTGTATGCATCTGACAGCTGGCCCATTCTATTTTTA
Organism: Tarsius wallacei; assembly: GCA_963574415.1. Classification (NCBI taxonomy): domain Eukaryota; kingdom Metazoa; phylum Chordata; class Mammalia; order Primates; family Tarsiidae; genus Tarsius; species Tarsius wallacei. The sequence goes on from CAUYQG010107580.1 coordinate 34,006, forward strand.
GACATAATCTATGGGATTACAGAAGGGTTTCATTTCTTTTAAAGCTATGCTACAGAAATGCAAGCTGTGTAGAAAATGTTTTTCTTTGTAGCACTTTGGAGACTATTTAGTTTGTATATTAAAAATAAAAAATCATTTTTATTTAATTACTGATGTGGGTCCCTGTACTTCTATATTTCATTTTATTTATTTTATTTATTTATTTATTTATTTTTTTGAGTTGGAGTCTCACTCTGTTGCCACTGCAGGCTCGACCTGCTGGGCTCTGGTGATCCTTCCGCCTCAGCCTTCCAAGTAGCTGGAACTACAGGCGTGCGCTACCACGCCTGACTAATTTTTTTTTTTTAATTGTAGAGATGAGGTCTCGCCAAGTTGGCCAGGCGGGTCTCGAACCTGCGGGCTCAGGCAATTCACTCACCTCAGCCTCCCAAGGCGCAGGATTACAGACTGAGCCACCGAGCCCAGTTTCTATATTTCATTTGAAAGTTAACATTCAGTTGTAAGCATATTCTAATTCAGTAGAAACAGATGCTAAAATACAGAAATGTTAGAAATATTTGTAGTATTTGGAATAAATCTTCATTACTTTAAAATCGTATCACTGTATTTCCCTCTCTCTGGGGTGTGAGAGGTACAATAGACATTCTTTATAGAACTTTGAAAGTGATTCATGACAAACATCCAGTGAGCACCTACTGCTATTTGTTGGACACTGTCTATATCCTAGGAAATGAAATTTTCATTTAGTTTATACCTCACAGTAATCATAAAAAGTAAGGAATGGTGTTCCCATTTTACATGAGAAAACTGAGACTTCCGGCAACTTAGTAACTTGCCCAAGGGTCAAAAGTATAAGGTAATAGAAAAGGAACAGGGGCCCAGGTTTGTCTAATCTTAGAATTCATGCTTTTTCCCCTGTAACAGGCATTCTTCACTGTTGTTTTGTTTTGTTTGGGTCAGAGTCTCACTCTGTTGCCCAGGCTGGAGTGCTGTGGCACGCTCATGGTCACCACAGCCTCAACCTGCTGGGCTCAGGTGATCCTTCCACCTTAGCCTTCCAAATAGCTGGAACTACAGGCACGTGCTACCACACCTGGCTAATTTTTTGATTTATTGTAGAGATGAAGTCTCACCAATTTGCCCAGGCTGGTCTTGAACCTGTGGGCTCAGGCAATCCTCTCACCTCAGCCTCCCAAAGTGCTGGGATTATAGGCATGAGCCACAGCACCCAGCCTGTCCACTGGCTTTAAGAAGAAGCTAATTGGAGGAACTGGAATGGATAAATTCAGAAAGTTGTAGTAATTCTAAGTATAATATTTGAGGAGTTTAATTCTAGGTATTATACTATAAAATAGAATTCACATGTAGCTATGTGGTCATAGTATTTATTTTGATCTGATGCTATCATTTTGAAATCTTTATTGCTTTCTTGATTAACTTGTGCCAATGACTATTTTAGAAAAAACTATGTGAGTGATTTAGAACTTGGCATGCATGATTTTGTTGTTCTTCAGATTGGAATGACTAAGAAGTTACAATTTAATAGTGTTTATCCAACATTGTACACAGAATGATATGTTAAAATGACAGGAAGAAACAATTCTATTCTTCCAGAAAGTGGAGGAAGTTGGAAGAATCAGGATACCTCAAGAAAATGAGAGGCCTAACAGGCAAGACCTTTATAGCTTTGTTCTTGAGAAAGGAAAAAAAACACAAAGTTTGGATTCTAATCCTAGCTCTACCTGCTTGAACACTTGATTCCCATCTTTCTAAGCCTCCATATCTTTATGGTAAAATGGAGTAGCGATAGCTTCTCACAGACTTATTCTGAAGTTCTTGTCATAAGTGGCCTTATTTTTAAATAATCAAGGTGAACAAATATGTGTGGGTTTTTTTGTTGTTGTTGAGTAGGAGTCTCACTCTTTCACCCAGGCTGGAGTGCAGTGGCACTCTTATGGCCACTGCAGCCTCGACCTGCTGGGCTCAGGCCATCCTTCTGCCCCAACCTTCCAAGTAGTTGGAACTACAGGTGCGCGCTACCACACCTGGCTACAAATATGTTTTGAAGCTAATTAAATTGCAGCATTTGCAAGTGACGTAATTACGTTTAAATAATCTATCACATTTTGTTGCAGGAAAATGCAGTCTTATTATACAGATGGTTTCTATTTGGTTTGTTTTAATGTAGTCAAAATTGAATTTAATTGGCCTACTCTAATAGCAAAAAATTATTGTTTCATTACGATCATTCTGCAGGTTCCTGCCCTTGATTGGTAGGCTCTGCACAACAGTAAAAGATGCAGAATTCGTTTCCTCTTTTAACTATATTCATTTGTGGCAGGAAGAATGTGAATTAAGGGATGGATCCTGGATGGGTGCGGTGGCTCAAGCCTGTAATCCCAGTACTTTGGGAGGCCGAGGCAAGAAGATTGCCTGTGTCCAGGGGTTTGAGACCAATCTGGGCAACTTGGTGAGACATCGTCTCTATGGTAAATCAAAAAATTAGTCTGGCGTGGTGGTGTGTGCCTGTAGTTCCAACTACTTGGAAGACTGAGGCAGAAGGTTGAGGCTGTGAGTATGCCACTGCACTCCAGTATGGGTGACAGAATGAGACTCTTACACCAAAAAAAAAAAAAAAGGATGGATCCTGAAAGACCATCTGAAGTGGGAAAAGGGAAGCATTGCAGGAGACAGACACCTTTTTGGTGGCTTTGATATCACTTCTCATTTGCACCTGTGGTGGTCATCAAGGAGAGGATATGCTGACTTGTTAACTAACACTAAAAACAAAGACCAGACTGAGAATAGTGACTCACTCTTGTGGTCCTAGTACTTTGCGAGGCCAAGGCAGGAGGACTGCTTGAGCCCAGAAGTTTGAGACAAGCCTAGACAATATAGTGAGACCTCATCTCTATAAAAATCTTTTAAAATTTTTAAAACTTTAAAACTTTAAAATTTAAAAAATTTTTTAAAGAAGCTGGGTGTGGTGATACACAGCTGTAATCCTAACTACTCAGAAGACTGAGGCAGAAGGATTGGCATTGCACTCCGACCTGAGCAGCAGAGTGAGACTCTAACTCAAAAATAAATAAATAAACAGAAGCAAAGTCCAAATAGGGTCTTCTCCCCACCCCATACCATCATTTTCCTTATCTACATCTGGGACCACTGCATTTTCTGTTGCTTTCCTTAAACAAAAAAAAATCATCTCCCTCTCATTTGCTTTTTATATCCAAACTTTTGCTAGAATGGAACTGTTCGCTTTGTTATCCTGCTGAAAGCCCCTTAGCCTGTGAATTTCCAAAGCCTGCTGTGGTTCAGTGCTTCTTGTTTTCTTCCTTTTGAGCTATTTGCCATCATTCATCTAAGAGTAAGTGGAGGAAGGGAAACAGAGGTACATCATAGTTTACTACCTCCACATTTTCTTTCAAAAAAATTGAAGCAGTAGATCATTCATTTATTTATTTATTATTATTATTATTTTTTGAGTTGGAGTCTCACTTTGTCGCCCAGACTGGAATGCAGTGGCCGCTGCCGGCCACTGCAGCCTCAACCTGCTGGGCTCCGGCGATCCTTCCGCCTCAGTCTTCCAAGTAGCCGGAACTACCGGTGTGCGCTACCACACCCGGCTAACTTTTTGATTTATTGTAGAGATGAGGTCTCGCCAAGTTGCCCAGGCGGGTCTCGAACTCACGGACTCAGGCAGTCCACTCACCTCAGCCTCCCAAAGTGCGGGGTTACAGGCTGAGCCACCGAGCCCGGCTTAGATCATTTATAATATGGCTATCCTGTAGTCAGAGACTGGTCACTGGAGTCATCTGGGTTCTGAGCCCAGTCTTTCCACATACTAGATACGTGATCTAGAGCAAAACATCTCTTGGAGCTCAGTTCTGTCATTTACAGAAATGGGAAACATAGTCTTTGTCTTACAAATGTTAAGTATTGAATGAAGAAATATATGTGAAACATGTAGTACAAATATGTATTAGTCAACTCCTATTAAGGACAGTTTCTCAATAATGCTTTGTCCTTAAGCTCCATCATGTTGCCTTTTATGTTCCAGGCAGCTGACCTAAAAGTGACTTTTGGGACCGTATATAATTTGTAAGACAGGATCTGTCATGCTGGAGCAGAAATGCTCTGGAAGGTAAAACTCTAGATTTAATTTATCCATGATATTTCTGCCCCTTATTAGAGCATAAGATGATTATCATGAATTGTAAACAAACTTAGGTCCTAGAGTATCAGTCATAATTCTCCAGAGAAACTGAACCAATACACTGTAGATGGATGGATGGATGAAAAGGAATTGGCTTACATGATTATGGAGGCTGGTAAGTCCAGATGAGTTTGCCAACTGGAGACCCAGCAGAGCCAGTGCTGCATTTATAGTATGAGGGGCCTGCAGGCCAGACACCTGGGGGAGCTGATGTTCCAGTCTGAGTCCAAAGGCAGACTGCTGAAGAGTTTTCTTTTGCACAAGGAGCTGGTTGTTTTGTTCTATTTAGTCCTTTTACTGATTTGATGAGACCCATCTACATTATGGAGAGCGATCTGCTTTACTCAAAGTCTGCTGACTTAATTGTTAATTTCCTCCAGAAACATCCTTACAGACACTCTCAGAATAATGTTTGACCAAATATCTGCATATGCCATGGCCCAACCAAGTTGACACATAAAAGTTAACTATCACAAACTAGATTTAATGAAGAACATTTTTATGCCTCCTAATAACAATAATGTGACTGTAGGTCTTTCCAAAGTATTTTCTTTTTTTCTAAGTATTTTCATATGCATTATCTCAACTGATCTTCACAGTAGTCATTTGACATTAACAGAGTAGAGCTGTAACTCCATTTGTCCAAAGAGGAAGCTAAGATTTAGACAGATTAGAAGATGTGCTCAAAGTCTCATAATTAGTGAGTGACAGAACTACAATTTGCCCAAGTTCTGTAACTTCAAGCCCAGGCATTTCCCCCTTGGCCATGCTCTCTGTGGCATCTGGAGAATTCTGGAAATAGTTTTGAGTGCCTTGTGGCTTTTCTTCTTGTAACTAGTATTATACTCCTCTTTAGAATCATTTTGTGATAGAAAGTTAACCAAATATATATTGGCAGAACCTAAAGATTTTGTTTTCAGATGACTCTAATGATGCCCTGAGGTTAGTAGAAAGAAAGAAAGACAAAAAAAAGACAAGTTAGCAGAAAGAGTAATGTCAAAAAGTAATTAGAGCAGGACAAATGGATTGTGCTGCCATGTTCAAGGCTGTTATTTTTGTAGGCAGTGAGGAGGAAGGGCTCTAATGCATTGTGACAGATCTGGAGCAAAACCCAGGGCACTGAGCAAACTGCACAGTCTTAACCAATGGTAAGGCTCAAGTCACAAGGTTTGACTGAATAATATTTGATATCCCAAAGAGTTGTTTCATGTTTTTGGAGACTAATTGTTTCAGGGGACCTATTTTCTTGATTTCAGCTTTTGGGAAACAGCTTCTGTTTCCTATGGTCCTGTGAAGGTAGTCAGTATGTCCTAGGATAACTCCCATTCCAGCATCCTGTCCTTACACAGCTCCAAGCTGGGCAGAGACAAGATGCCAGTAAGAAAGAGAAGAGACCTAATATGAAACTAATTGGAGTGGCTGGATATTACCTATTCAGAGAGAGAATAAAATAGAAAAGGAATCTTATTAGTATTCAGCCTGGTATTAGAAGATTGGCCTAAAGAAGATCATAAGGTAACAGCATTCTCATCTGTCTGAGTACAGAATGCTTTGCTTTGCTAGCCTAGCTGACCTGTGACTGTGATCCCACTGCTGCCACCATGTACAAGAAAACTGCCACAGCCCTCAGGAAAAATAGATCTTTACAGGGGAAGAGTAGATTTCTCCTTTAAGTCACCATACACTTGAAGTCTCTTACTAATTGCTGCTACCAATATGGCACAGTAGTTAAGAGTTTTTGCCTTAGTACTCAGACATGCCTGGGTTTATATTCTAGCTCTGCCCTTTACTGTTTGACCTTGGGCAACTTACCTAACCTATCTAAAACTTAGTTTTTTATCCCTAAAATGGATATAATAAACTTACTTTCAGACTTCTTAAGAGACTATGATACACATAAACCATTTAACACTGGTGCCAGGCACAAAGGACCCAATAAGCATAGAAGAAATAGTGTTGGGGAGGGGCAAGAGGCTTATGCTTTCTTCCAAACAGGTATCAGTGGAGAGTTAAACATATATTCTTCTTTAACTGTCTGGTCTAAGCAGAGATAAGTGGTTTTTCTCTCAGGACCCCATTGTACAGCTGATGCAGGGCTATAATGGTTAAAACGAGTTTTCCTTACTTAATACTCAGTTGATAGGAAGGAGAAATTGAGACAGAATATTATGATTCTGAATAATTGGATTCACAACGTGTAGGTTATTCTTCTTGGTCCTCTGAAAGGAATCACTTTCTAGATCTTGGCTTGCCTAAACTGCCTCCCTTCCCAACTCTTTGAGAACTCAGAACTGACCGAAGATCAAGTCTTAACACCTTGACATAATTTCCTTACCTTCCTTCAGCTCACTTCATTTTGACAAATCTTTTCCTTTTCTTGTCATGCCATGACCTCTATAGAGGGCTGGCTGATAAAAGAAGGGCAAAGAATCCTGCCACCTCCTACAGAGACAGACCTCTTATTTGGGACACTATGGAGGGAAACCTATTTCTGGACCTTCAGAAGTATTTTCTACCTGGTCCAGGGTTCATAGTCCCCTTACTATGTTTCTATAGTTTTATTACAATGTGAGTCTTCTGGGAGACCCCAGGACCATGAGTTTATAGACCGTTTTCCAAGGTTTATTTCTTCATTGCTTGTTCAGGATCTACACCTCTAGAAGTCCATTCCTCCACCTTCATTGAAGCCATAGTTGAGCTCAGCTTCCTGCTTTTTTCTTAGATTTTCCAGTGCTGTTCTTGTTAGCCCAGAATCCCTAAACTCTGTGGCTTGTGGCTTTTTCCTGATAGCTTTTACCTTCTGTAGGTACCCACATTCTGAAAAATATAATAACAGATGTGAAAACAAAAACCCTAAATATATTACAGTGGTTAAGGATTTGTAATTTGCTGAACTTACATCTTTTCTCATTTACCAGTTATTTTTAAGGCCTTTCTTCTCAGAGAATGTGATGAGTTAACTCTATCTCAATTATGCAACAAGATTTGGCACCAAGTGTTTCAGTGAAGAGTTCAAAGCCCTGATCTTTTCAGCAGTAATCAGCGCTCCTGTAGTTTCAGCTACTTGGAAGACTGAGGTGGAAGGATCACCAGAGCCCAGCAGGTCGACGCTGGGGTGGCCATGAGTGTGCCCCTGCACTCTAGCCTGGACGACAGAGTGAGACTCCAACTAAAAAAAAAAAAAAAAAAAGCAGAAAATGTCAAGTTAATTGTTATTTTGCTTGTCCGAACCTATTTTCTCATCTGGAAAATGAGAGTAAGGGAGATCACCACATTGTCAACCTAGTTTAGTGTGAAAGACACAGGATTTTACACATAGAGCCAATTCTTTCCTGTAGTAGTTCTCTAAACAGTGTAGACTAGAGAAAGCTGTGAGAAGACACTAGTTGGTCACGAAGGCCTTTTTTGTTTGCCAGGTACTGGAAAGGACTGTGGAGACATCACATGCAGATAGCTTTTTATACTTTTTAGCAAAATGTTGCCAAAAATTAACCATCTTCCTTCCCCTGCCCCCTCAAAAATTTTTTTATATGATTTATGGTTTGAATTTTATCTCTTGTCATTTCTCTCCAGTTTTTCAGTACAAAACGAAATGATGCTAGATGCACTTCGAATATGTTCAAATTAAACTTTTTTTTTTTTTGAGTTGGAGTCTCACTTTGTCACCCAGGCTGGAGTGCAGTAGTGATTTGACCTGCTGGGCTCAGGTGATCTTTCCTCCTCAGCCTTCCAAGTAGCTGGAACCATAGGTGCGTCTACCATACCCAGCTAATTTTTTGATTTATTTTAGCGACGAGGTCTCACCAAGTTGCCCAGACTAGTCTCGAACCCCTGAGCTCAGGTAGTCCTCTCACTTCTGCCTCCCAAAGTGCTGGGATTACAGGCATGAGCCACCGTGTTCAGGTTCAAATTAAGCTTTTTAAAAATTACAATTATTTTTTATAGAAGTAAGAAGCATTTCTTGAATCCCAATGTGTGCTGAGCATTTTATGAGCACTGAAAAGAAAATTTCTTCCTGTTTGGGGAATTTGTGAGTACTCATAATGGTCTCAATTTTAGCCAGACTGTCAGCAAAAACATGCTTATTTTATGCCATCTTTTATAAGTGTATATTTATTTAAAAAGTTAAAGAATTTTAATAAGGCAGTATACTTTGAGGGCAGAAAACCTAATATCAATATACAGCTATCGTGCGATCACTGTTTGGTGATTATTTCTGGAATGTTGAAGTCTTGGCACATTTTTCTACCACATTTATTGAGTTAGTTGTGTTGTAGAGCTGGGCTCTGTTTGCTTTACTTACTAACAGTAGCTGTGGGCTAATCTAAACATCATTTTTCTTTTTTCTCCAAAGTGTTGATCCTCACTCTGGCTACTTAACATGATACTTATGGGGATCAAATATAGTAATGCAAGTCAAAGTCCTTTCCAAAGGCAGAGCATTATATGAGTGTAAAATAACACATGGTTGGTAAGGATATACCTTTTTCACCCCCCCTTTTAAAAAAATACTTTTATTGAGGCTTATTTCACATTTCACTCTGATTGTACAATTCAGTGATGTTTATTTAGTAAATTTACCAAATTGTGTAACTATTACCATAAATCAGTTTTAGGACATTTTCATCATCCCAGTAAGAACCCTTGTTAGTCCCATTTTCACCCTCAGCTCCAGGAAATCTGTAATCTGCCGTCTCTATAGATTTGTCTTTTCTTGGCCATGTCATATGCATGGAATCATACTATATGTGTTCTCTTGTGTCTTGCTTTCACTTAGCATGATGATTTTGAAGTTTGTCCATGCTATAGCATATATGAGTAGTGTCTTCCTTTTTATCACTAAGTAGTATTCCATTGTATGAATATACTATACATTTTGTCTAGCAGTTCGCCAGTTGATGGGAATTTTGGTTGTGTCTGATTTTTGACTTAATGAATAATGCTGCTATGAGCATTCACATGCAAATCTTTGTGTGACCATATGTTTTCATTTCTTTTGAGTATAAGGGTATATCTTTTAATTATAAAAGTACTATATGTGTGTTCTGAAACATTCTTTAAATACGGAAATATAAAACTTGATAAATCAAAGTCACCTCCCTAATTCTGCTTCCCAGATCTAGTGATGTTAGTAATCATCATCATCATCATCTTCTGAGCTTTCTTTCTTCTTCTTTTTTTTTCCTGTTGTCCAGGTTGGAGTGTAGTAGTACAGCAGTCATAGCTTACTGCAGCCTCAAATTCCTGGGCTCAAGAGATCCTCCCACCTCAGTCTCCCAAGTAGCTGGGAGTACAGGCTCGTGTCACCACTCCTGGCTAATTTTGGGTTGGAGTCTCACTCTGTCGCTCAGACTGGAGTGCAGTGGCACACTCACAGCCACCCCAGTGTCGACCTGCTGGGCTTCAGCGATCCTTCCACCTCAGCCTTCCAAGTAGCTGGAACTACAGGCGCGCGCTACCATGCCTGGCTGATTTTTTGATTTATTGTAGAGATGAGGTCTTGCTTGCCCAGGCGGGTCTCGAACCCGCGGGCTCAGGCAATCCACTCACCTCAGCCTCCCAAAGGTGCGGGATTACAGGTTGAGCCACCGAGCCCAGCTAAAATATTTTTTTTAGAGACAGGGTCTCACTATGTTGCTCAGGCTGGTCTCAAACTGGCCTTGAGCAGTCTTCCCATCTCAACCTCCTGAGTATCTG
>CAUYQG010107582.1:0-15772 GCA_963574415.1 Tarsius wallacei
TAGCTTGTGCCTGTAGTTCTGGCTACTTGGAAGGCTGAGATAGAAGGATCGCCTGAGCCCAGCAGGTCGAGGCTGTCCCATGGGCATTCCACTGCACTCCAGCCTGGGCAAGAGAGTGAGACTCCAACTTAAAAAAAAAAAAAAAGTGAATAACCCTACTACACAAGGTTACTGTGTTAAGTAAACAAAGTATGTCAAATGACAGGTGAGTTATTCTAATAATGTTCCAGTGAATGAGTGTCAGTGCCCCTCCCTGCACAGTGTTTCCTAGTGGACTAACACCTGACCACAAAACATGTAACTCATTCCACCTGGGAACGGTTGGAAGGCTGTAACTCAAATCACTATTAAGAAAATAACTGGGCCAGGGCGGGTGGCTCAAGCCTGTAATCAGGACTTGGGGAAACTGAGGCAAGCGTATTGCCTGAGCCCAGGGGTTCGAGACCAGCCTGGGCAACTTGGCGAGATCTCATCTCTACAATAAATCAAAAATTAGCCAGGCGTGGAAGCGCGTGCCTGAAGTTCCAGCACTTGGAAGGCTGAGGCAGAAGGATCACCAGAGCCCAGCAGGTTGACGCTGGGATGGCTGTGAGTGTGTCACTGTACTCCAGCCTGGGCGACAAGTGAGTCTCCAACTCAAAAAACAGAAGAATTACCTATAAAGTTATTCTACATGTGTGACCACATATGCGAACCCTTTCAAGACATCCTATTCCAGAACCCTCTAATAAAATAAATGAGTTACTCAAAACCCAAAACAACCAGCCGGGTGCGGTGGTTCATGCCTGTAATCCAGTACCTTGGGAGGCCGAGGCAGGAGGACTGCTTGAGCCCAGGAGATTGAGACCAGCCTGGGCAACATAGCAAGACCTCATCTCCACAAAAAAATAAAATTAAAAAAACTAGCCGGGCATGGTAGCGCCTGCCTGTAGTCCCAGCTACTCAGAAGGCTGAGGCAGAAGGATCACCTGAGCCCAGAAGGTCGAGGCTGCGGTGGGCAGTGATAGTGCCACTGCACTCCAGCCTGGGGGACAGAGACCGTCCCAACTCAAATTAAAAAAAGAAAAACACACCCATGCAACCGACGGGCTCAACAGCCGCTGCCATCCACCTCCACCAGACTGAACTCCAGAAGGGAGGCAGGCAACCTCGGGGCGTGCCCGCTAGCCAGGAAGAGGTGAGAATCTACGGGGGCAGACCCACTGCTGCAGGCAGCCCGAGTCTCCAGCAGTGGCGTGGAGCGGGTTGAAATCGTGAGTGACCAAGACCCTTCCCTCCCAATCGGTGCTCCAGGTCCCCAGATTCGTGCGACCGCCCGGCCGCCCACGCCCGCGTCGCTCAACGGCAGGGCGCGAGTGGCAGCGGCGCGGTCCGGGCTCCCGGGGGTGGGGACGCGACAAGAGTGGGCGGGCGGCCTAGAAAGCCACTGCGGGGCACTGAGAACCGAGCTTCGGCAGCCCTGCAGGTGGGGAAGCGTTGGTTTCCGATTTGGGAGAAGCCTCGGCGAGCCAGCACGGCCCCGATCTCGGGGCAGAGGCGCGAGCGGAGAGCGCAGGCGGCTGCTTCTGCGCTGACAGGCAGGCGGGGCGGGGGACACCGAGGCCCCGCGGGATCCACGCGAGTTCCACCGGAGGACGGCGTGGCGCGAGGCTGCACGCGGGACCGGCCAGCGGCGCCAGCAGGTGAGGGGCAGGAGGCGGCAGGGATGCCGGGGGAGGGAGCGAAGGAGGGCGGTGAGGCGGCGCGTGCGAGCGAGCCGGCGAGGGTGTGTGTCCGGGCGTGAGTCTGGGCGGGTGTCGGGAGGGAAAGGCGAGCAGGGAGGGGCGGAGGCGGGGGGAGGGGGGAGGAGAAAGAGCGAAGGGCCCTGACGGGGCTCCCGGCGCCTCGCCGCCCGGCCCCGGGCCCTCAAGCCACCGCCCCCAGGCCCTGCGCTGACGCTGGACGGTCCCCGCCTCCAAACCCCCCGCCCCGGCCAGAGAATAACTTACCTGTTTGCCGACAGAATCGCTCCTGCTCGCCCCTCTGACTGACTCCTCCGGCTCACCGTCTTCCCTTTGGGAGGAAGAGGCGGGACTTCCTATCTCTTCGTTGAGCGACTTCCGGCGGTTCCCAAGGCGACTGCGTCGTGGATGTGGTGCCGGACACCACAGCCAAAAAACAGAATCTTGGAACTGGTTTGGTTAAAAACCAGATAGAATTCTACATTTTTGAACGAAGTAATCGGCGACCCCATATGCCGTCTTGTTTTTAATACATCAGATCTGGCCGGAAGTCACCCGAAGGCAAAGCAGGAAGTCCCACCTCTCCCCAAGAGAAGGAAGACGGAAAGCCGAAAGAGTCAATCTCAGTGAAAGGAGCGCGTCAGGATCGAAGGCGGGCGGCGTCAGCCGGGGCGGGCCGCCTGGGATTTTTTGCGGGTCTTGGAACCTGTTCCTCCCGGGCAGATTCCACCTCTCTCCAGTCCCATCCCTCCTCCCTTCCATCCCCTCACCCGCGCCCTGTAAAGGACGCCGAGGGTGGCGCTGAAAATCCCGAGAAGACCCCAGGCCCGTGCGGGAGCTGTCGAGGCCTGCGACCGGGAGAGCGGCCTCCCCCGTCCGCCCTCCCCGCTGCCTCGGGTAGCTCTTGTCGCTTCTGGCGCTCAGATCTAAAGGAAAGAGATTTTTTTCAGCTGTGCGAGGCGCGTGTGCTAGGCCAGATACTGAGAAAAACCTCTCTAATGAGTCCAAAATAGGGTCCTCGATTAGGAGGCCAAGAGCCGAACGCTAAGACCGACGAGGGGGACAAGAAGCTGAGCGTGGCTTGTGGACCGGTGTGGCAATAAACGCCGAAACGCCTTGGTGTTGGAAGCGTTCTACGTGGACTTTTTTTTTATTTAAAGATGTGGGGTACAATTCAGGATTAGGTAGATAAGTGGTCTTTCTCTGCACATTAATGGCACAATCCAAGGGCTTGTTAGGAAGAAGACGAGGCGGGACACCAGGATGTGTTGGTTGCAGCCTCTCCCAGCCCGCCCCCCGCACAAGTCCGTTCGTGAACCTCAAGTTAGAACCTTTCTTCTGAAACGGAGAATCTAATAGGGAAGACCTGTGTAGACGAGTGAACACATCACAGCTTCAGGTGCGGCGACAGACAAGATCTGCCTGGCTACGGAGTTCCGACTTTGTGTTGTAGGCGCAGAGAAAGAGACTCCAATGGGATGTTATAGGCTCAGATTTATATTTAGAAAGATCACTGTAAGTGGATTTTTTTTTAATTCCCTAAGGATAGGCTTTCTAGACAGATCTCTCAAGGCCACTTCTAGCGCAATTCATTTTAAATCAGAATGCATACAGTGATAACTCCTTACCTACATAAAAACAGTTTGTAGAGATGATTTTGCAGCGTGATCCGTTTGAATTCTGAGTGTAATCCACTTGAATTATCCACAGTAAACAACAGTGGCTCAGAAGAGTCAAAAATCCCAAATCTAGTAAAAGTGGAACTCAACATTAAACTCAACCTTTCTCATTCTGTCGTGCTGACTCAGTTTAGTCGTGGTTAATTAAAAGTTCTAGAGAGGCCCAGACGCAGTGGCGCACATCTGTAACCCCAGCATTTTGGGAGACCAAGAAGGGAGGATCACATGAGCCCAGAAGTTCTAGACCAGCCTGGGAAACATAGTGACACCCTGTTCCTACAGAAAAATCAAGAAATAAGCTGGGCGTGGTGGTATACATGTGTACTCCCAGCTACTCGGGAGGCTGAGTCATAAGGATCACCTGAGCCCTATAGGTAGAGACTGTGGTGAGCATGCCACTGCACTCAAGCCTGGATGACAGAGTGAGACACCTGACAAAAAAGTGGGGACAGGCACAGTGGCTCACGCCTGTTATAATCCCTGCACTTTGGGAGGCCAAGGTGAGAGGACTGCCTGAGCCCACAGGTTCGAGACCAGCCTTGGCAACTTGGTGAGACCTCATCTCTACAATAAATCAAAAAATTGGCCAGGCATGGGGGCACGTGTCTAGAGTTCCAGCTACTTGGAAGGCTGAGACAGAAAGATCACCTGACCCCAGCAGGTTGAAGCTGCGGTGGCCGTGAGCATGCCACTGCACTCCAGCCTGGGCGACGGAAAGTATATTAGGTCACAAACTTAGTCCGGGGTAAAGGAGCCTTTCAACATTGATTGATTTAGGAGCTGACTGTTGGTTCCAGGGACCTAGATTTTTTTTCATCTCCCTGCTCTTCAATTCTCAAATGTTCAGTTCAACTTCAGGCTAAGATTGTTAAAGTGATTCTAGGGATTACATCCAGATAGAAAAATGTCCCAAGAAGAAAAGAACTCCTTAAGAGAGCAAGAACATCCCAAAAGCCTCTGGCAGGCATACCATCACACCTCATGTTCAGAATTGGCTCATGGATGCATCCTAAGTCAAGTGCTGGAAACAAGAATCAGGTTGCCTATAGACCTCTAAGGCCCACCTGGGTCTTGGGAAGGTGTCAGTTTTGCCTGTGGCACTTGACTGAGTGCGAAAAGGGAGGAAAGGGGAAACATGAATGAAGTAACAATGAGGAAGGAAGAGAGGAATGGATGCTGGGTAGGAATCCAGTAGCGGAATTATCTCAACAAAAGATTTTTGACTACATCTTTATGAATTTGATTGCCCAATTTTTTTTTCTTTTCTTTCTTTTTTTTTGTGAATCAGGGTCTCTCACCCAGGCTGGAGTACAGTGGCACAATCATGATCACAGCCCACCTCAACCTCCACCTCTTGGGCTCAGGCAATCTTCCCACCTCAGCCTCCCAAGTAGCTGGGACTACAGGTACACATACCACATCCAGCTAATTTTTTAAGTTTTTGTAGAGACAAGGTTTCACTATATTGTCCACGCTGGTCTCACACTCCTGTGTTCAAGCCATCCTCTCACCTCAGCCTCCCAAAGCGCTAGGATTATAGACATGAGCCACCACGCCTGGCCAAAATGTCTTTAAATGTCTGCCAGCCAAATCAGTGTGGCAATTCCTAATACTTCTAAAAATCAGCCTTCCATATGACCCCACAATCTCCCTACTGGGAATATACCCGGAAGAACTAAAATCACTTTATAAAAAAGATACCTGCACACGTATGTTTATCGCAGCATTGTTCACAGTAGCAAGAACATGGAACCAACTGTGCTGCCCATCAAAAGAGGACTGGATTTTTTAAAATGTGGTACATATACATGATGGAATATTATGCAGCCATAAAGAAGAACAAAATCATGAACTTCACAACAACCTGCATGGACTTAGAGTCTATAATACTGAGTGATCTTTCACAGAAACAAATAACTGAGCATCGCATGTTCTCACTCATAAGCAGACCTTGAACAATTATCATAACGCTATAATAAAAGATTGGCAGTAGCAAGAAACTGCCAGGAAGGGAGCAGGGACGCGGGATTGGCAGTAATGGGAGTCTGCCTGGGGAAGGGGGACACACCTTATCAACAAGGGCACCTGCATAATGAACATTTGTATACCTAACCCTGAATTGTACTCCACATCTTTAAAATAAAAAAATTAAAAGTTAAAAAAAATAAAGATAAATAATGCTAAGATAAATGACTACAGTTTGGACAACACTGATTTAGATAAACAGGACTGACTTTACTAGCCTCTAAAATTATATTGAGCTTTTCCACACCGACCTGTGCAATGGCCCACCTGACACAATTGGCCCAAATCTTCATATCTAACATAAGACTGTCTTGGGTATAAAAGAAGGGTCTGTTGCCAAAAACAAAACAAAGAAATGGAAATGGTAAAGTGGCCACCACCCGCACTGTACAATTCAAATTAGCATAAGTTATATTTTCTGTTCTTTCATTGTTCATATGATTAAATTGTGTCACCCAAACAAAAAATCATCTCCTTAAGGCCAGGGTGACTGGAAGCTATGATGAATAAGGCAGTTTAGAATTGAGCTCTGGCTTCAAATCCTGGTTCTGTCACTTAGCGTCTATGTGAACTCCAGCAAATCATTTGGCCACCTTGAGTCCTTGGTTGCACACCTGTACAGAGGATGAAAATGTTATCTCCATGAGATTGTGTATCTGAGAATTAAATGAGGTAACACATAGACCATCCTCACCTGGAGGCTGGCATGGGACCTGTCTGGTCTCACCTCCCTGCACTCATACATGTCTCCTACCTGCTCTCCAACCCCATTTCCTCCAGGAGGCCCCTCCCTCACCATGATCCCTCCTCCCTGCTCTTCTCTCTATTGCTCAAGGTCCTCATCTCATCCCACCTTGGGACATTTGCATTTGGTAGTCTTCTGCCTGGAGTGTTCTTACTTTAAGTACCTTGTTTCTTCACCTCAAATAATCTTCAGCTTGAATGTGATCTCTCTATGGAGAACTTACTTGATGCCTTCTTTTTGTTTGTTTGTTTTTGTTTTTGTTTTTGTTTTGAGTCAGAGTCTCACTCTGTCGCCCAAACTGGAGTGCAGTGGCCGCTCCCTGCCACCGCAGCCTCAACCTGCTGGGCTCCGGCGATCCTTCTGCTCAGCCTTCCAATTAGCTGGAATTACAGGCGCATGCCACCACGCCTGGCTAATTTTTTTTTTAATTTATTGTAGAGATGAGGTCTCGCCAAGTTGCCCAGGTGGGTCTCGAACCCACGGGCTCAGGCAATCCACTCACCTTGGCCTCCCAAAGCGCGGGATTACAGGCCGAGTCACCGAGCCCGGCACTTGATGCCTTCTTGAAAACATCCCCACTGCCATCACCAGCAACAACCCTTATTATCTCCTCTCCCATTCAAATCTTATTTATAATTACTGATTACATTATATTTGCTTCCCCATTGATTGTCCTCCTCCCCTCATAGAATATAGGTGTTTGCCTCTATAGTTTATTACTCTATTTCCAGCATCTAGAATAGCATCTGATGCATAGTAGCCACTTGGTACATATTTACAGAATATCATTATTATTAATGAATAAAATGAAGTCATTCTAAAGAAATTTTAAAAACCCATTATAGAATTTACTGAGTACTTGCTAAGTACTAAGTGGAGAGAGATTCAAAGCCAATGCGGAAAATAGTTTTCCTTAGGTGGGTAAAGAAAGTAAATGAATATCAACTAGCGTAGCGATTTTTTTTCCTTACTAAAAGTTAATGAGTGGATCATTCTCAATTGTAAGTGCAGGAGAAAGACACAAAAGACACTAAACAAACAGAGGAGCCTGGGAAAACCTCAGCAAGAAAAGAATGAGAAGGCACTGGTGGATAGGCCCAGGCTGGCAGTCATTCTGAAACATTGTTCCAGGTCCTCCTGACAGATCCCATCAGAGAAGACAGCTGACTGGTGCTAGCAGGACCCTGGGTGAGGGGATGAGACAGAAGACTTCATGCCTTCTGTTTTACTCATGTCTTCAGTTGAGTTATTGGGAGGGTGTGTGTGTGTGTGTGTGTGTGTGTGTGTTTCTTTCCCTTGGCTCCTAAGTCAAATCAGTCCACTCCTGGTACTTGGCAACCCAACACGCTTCCTCCCACTAACGACAAGCCTGTCTGCAAAACAGAACAACATCTTTGAGATGGGGTGTTTATCTGGGCAGTGTGCAGCCTCTGCAGCCCACAGAGGCCCCTCCCTCAAAGGCATTGCTGAACGGGGCTCACCTGATGAAAGCCTGAACTGTGTATGCTTGACTTGATTTACGGTCAACGGCCAGCTCATTAGGTGCACTGGCCTGAGGAAGCCAGTCGGCTGTGGGGACAAATGTTTTTGTAGCTCTTTGGTGCCCACGGGGCTGCTTGCAGCTCTGGGGCTGGAGTACAAAGGGGACAGTGATAAGGGGCTCTGGAATCCATGCCTGGCTCAGGCAGCACTAACTGCCCAAGAGATTGATATCTAGGGTGCAAAGGCTAAAAAAATTAGATTAATTTTGCTCAGCTGTGCTCGCTGAAGGATCGGGTTGCAACTGGTGCTGAAACATTAGCAATCAGATCTCGGAGATCAGGGGGCAAGTCTCAAGTTGGAGGGGAGGGATAAGATGGATTGCCTCTCAGCATGCCTGCTCCCCAGGAAAATGATAGCTTACAAAGGTAGTCTTGCATCACAGATAATCCTACAGAACACCAGTAAGGAAGCAAGCTATGCGTTCCTTGAGATATGGATTAGAAATTGGGAACATAATTTTCTAATCCTGGGAAAGTCACCTGGGATAAACCACTTTAAAAACATTCTCAACTTCAGGCTCTTCCTCCATGAAAATAAGACTAAACAATAACAAATATGGTGGAATAAGGACAAATGAGTTATCAACCCTCCTTCTGTCATGGACTATTTCAGGTAACCTGGAGAACAAATATGATCCTCTATGAATTCTAGAATTTTGTTATATTAGTTCCAATATTATCAGTTGTACATTGATTATTTTTCTGTAGCCCCAGCCCTGTCTCCCAAGTTCATCTCCTTAGAAAAGATCTTCTCCTATAAGGTTGCGTACAAAAATTTCTCACACTCCCGGTTTGGTTCTTAGTGGAAAGTCTAGTAGACTTCAGATGCCACATCATATACAGAACAAGGATAAGAAAGACAACATTTTTCTCACCAGAAGTTCATTGCTCTTTGTTAATTTTGAAGAGAGTAGCTCTTAAGTATACACTTCAGTAAATTATCAACTCTTTTCACCTCTTTTGATAGGGTTCCTTTTAAAAGTCACCATTTATTGAACTCTTCCTATTTTCCAGGCACTGTGCTAATGCTATATATAGTGAAGGGAATCACTGTCTAAATCTATGTGTTGTTCAAGAGTAGTTAATAATGACATGCTACTTCCTTTCTCAAAAATGTTCAGGTTTGGATTATAAATTGTATGATTACTTATATATAATTAGAGGTACACGTGTGTTATTAATTAAGTCCCCTACCAGTGGTGATATAGTGGACCCTGATAAGGTTCTAATTATAAAACTGAACATGAAAAATGGAAGTAGCAAAGCCTAAATAAACAAAAGCCCACTCCTTACAATATTTTTTACTCAGTTTGGGAATGCCATTTGCGGGGTAGGTTGAAGCTGACACAAATGAGATCACTGGCTTTTAAAACAGAGAATTGTAAAACAGTATACCTCAAGAAAGGCAGAGCCTACAAGGGAGTGCTATGTGCATGGTGGAATAAGGACAAATGAGTTATCAGCCCTCCTTCTGTCATGGACTATTTTCATGAGCCAAAGGAAAGCACTTCTTCCAGAATGTTTTTCTTTTGTAAAACGTAGGTTTCAAATTAGATAATGTACAGTAAACTCCAGTGAAAATTACATAGAGATGAAGAGATTCTGCCTCCCAGAAAGGTTGTGACATTTCCAAAGTCACACATCTACTAAGTAGGAAGGAGAGAACCAACACCCATGCCTCCCAGTCACCACCTCAGTGCCTCTCTGTCACACACGCCACATCCTCGTAATGACTGGTAAAAGTCCAGTCCTAAATGGAACTCAAAGTGAAATCAAGGAATAGCCACAAACCACTATTTAAACAGAACCACAAAATCAAACATTTACAGATGGCAAAATTAACATTCTTGGATCAAGTTCAGTGGCAAGCAAAATGGTGTACAACCAGAACTGACTGCTTCAACACAGAAATTCCTGGGATAACTGTCCAGGGGTAACAGGAGGTACATTGCCTCCCAGAGAACAGGAATTTCTTTTAAGGGACCCTAAAGTCAACCAGTACAGAAATATAAGAAGAAAGATTTCTGCAAAAAGACCACTCGTGATAGCAAGAAGAAGCCATTATTAACTTTTAAGAAAGCTGCACTAGCAGAGTGGTCGTGCAGAAATCAGACTCTGGGACAGGAATTTTAAACCCAAATGCCTGCACAGGTGGGAAATTGCATAAATGAATAAAGTAGGTTGGGATAAGAGACAACAGCACAGAGTGTTGGGCTTGTGGCAAGTTGGAAAGAAGATGCTGTATGACTTCTCAGCTCTAGTTCATTGGTGCCGTGTTCGAATGTACCGTGTTCGAATGCATGGCTAATATGATTTGATCTAACAATGCTTCAAGAATAGACACCTTAATTATTTTAATGCTTACAATAAATTAAAACACTATTAAGACCCAAACAAAACACGGGGTCTTTGGGCACCATTGTGTATTTTTTATTTATGAAAATGGAGAGGAAACAAACTGAGAGGAAACAGAAGCAGAGAGCAGGAAATTAGAGACCAAGGCTTGGAGATGGATGGGAGAGGAGTAAGAATGAAAAACTCTTGGAAGAGTTATAGAGCCAAAGTCAAAGCTGGTTTCCCCCAGTCATCCATGTTCACTGTGACAATGCAGAAGCTAACTCACTTCAAACTTTAATTTGTCATCTTTGGAATTAAGAAATCTTGCCAGTAAGCAAGGTAAGTCAGAAAAACTAAGAGATGATAATGGGTAGGGCAATAGGATATTTTTTAAAAATGTTTCCTACAGCTCAGCATGGTGGTGTGTGTTTCTATTTAGGTAAGTCTCGCACTGAGTGAAAGGAAGAAAATAGAGCCCCCTCAAGACTGCCTAACATATCATGGGCCAGAATTACATTTTGCTATTATAATTTGTTGAAGCACTCAAGAGACAAGACCAATATTCAGTGCTTTCTTTTGTGTGACCATGTAAGTATTGTTCACAGCTGAGTCAGATAGTAATCTATAAATACACTTCTGGGTTTTTTTTTTTTTCCATTCTGGGGTTAATAATTGCCTCTATCTTAATAGTTTATTAAATTGACCTGCTACTAATTTACTCCCAATTTTCCATCAGAACTCAAAAACTTTTTTTGGAACAGTGACTCTTCAGACCTGCTGAGCAGCTTTTATCCTGGAAGTTCACTTCACCATCAGGCTGGAAGTCTCCGTTGCAGCTGCTAGAACATGTGTCTAACGTTTTTGCTTCATCTCCACATATTGGGGGAGAAAATCTTCTTCCTGAGAAAACATATACAAAAATAGATTTCTTGGATTTTTAATATTGGAAATAAAATTATTTTGCTCATACTTGATTAACAATGTGGCTAGATATGGAAATAATTTTCCTTCAAGATCCTGAAAGCATTACTTCACTGTAATGCTAATGCTGCTCAGAGAATTCTGTGCCATTCCAATTCTGACTCTTTGTATATGATGAACTTTATTTCTCTGGATGCATCTATGCAATATCTTTATGCCAATATTCAAAATTTCTGATTCATAAAGCCTGGTCCAGATCATAAATTTTGGTCCAGTTTTAAAGACTGGTAAAATAACAAATCAGTCTGTCACTTATTTCAGTATAGATTGCAAAAAAAAAAAAAGAGGGGTTGCAAAACAATCTCATGTTAGCATGGCTCCCTGACGTTTCCCTAAGTCTGTCATGGTAGCTAATCTAGGATATAGTATTGTCTACAAATGGCACAGATGAGGGATCTGCAAGGGTTGAGCTCAGAAGCATAGGCTCACTGCCTCCTGTACAATTTAAGGTGTGCTGGGCATTGTAGATTCAGGGAACTCCCTATAACCACGTTCAGAAATCTATTCTGTGTCACGGTCACGTCCATCGTCAGCCTATTTCTTCTTGTGCACCACTCTATTATCTTTTTTTCATTTATTGTTCTTAACATTCCATGGGCCCTTTCAATCTGAGGACTTTTGTCTTTTGGTTCTAGAAATCTTTTTTTTTTTCATTATTACTTGATAATTCTCCCCATCTATTCTCTCTTTGTAAAACCCCTATTAGTCAGATGACAGATCATTCCCAACACACACAAAAAATGATAATTAAGGTGACGCATATACCAATTACCCTAATTTTATTATTTTTCATCATAGACATGTATCAAAATATCACATGTACATCATAAATATGTACAACTACTATGTAGCAATTTTAAAAAAATAATTATCCTCTTATTTTCTCATCTTTGTTTTGGGATTCTAGTTTTTGGATTTTCTTAACTTTATCTTCAAATCTTTTGTTGAATTATTCATTCCTACTATCAATTCCTCATTTACAAAAGCTCTTTCTTATTCACTGAACTATATACATGTATATATTTATACATACACAGTATAATATATAAGGTATGATGTATATAATAGGCTGTACATATTATATATAATAAATTGCATTATATAATACTATATAACATAGTTAAATATTGCTTTATAATATATGGGTGTACCTCATTTATTGAGCTTCGTAGATATCACATCTTTTTACAAATTGAAGATTTGTGGCAATTGTGAAGCAAATCCATTGGCACCATTTTTCCAACAGCATGTGCTCACATGATGTCTCTGTGTCACATTTGGGAATTGTTGCAATACTTCAATATTTTCCATAATTATATCTGTTATAGTGATCTGCAATATGTGGTCTTCAATATTACTATTGCAATTGTTTTGGGTATCAGAAACTGTGCTCATATGAAATGGTAAATTTAATTGGTAACTGTGTATGGTCTGACTGCTCACTGACCAGCTGTACCCTCATCTTTCTTCTTCTCTTCAGGCCTTCCCATTCCCTGAGACATAATAATATTGGAATTAGGCCAGTTAATAACTTTACAATGCACCTGGTCACCCAAGAGTTCTGATGTAAATGTACAAGAAGATGAACATTGTTTTCATGCCTGCTAACACAACACCCACTCTGAAGTTCATGAATCAAAAAGTAATTTTGACTTTAAAGTCTTACTATTTAAAAAATACATTTCATAAGATTATAGTTGCCATTGATAGTGAGTCTTCTGATGGATCTGTCCAAAGTAAACTGAAAATTTTCTGGAAAGGATTCACAATACTAGTTGTCATTAAGAACACTCAGTGTTCATGGAAGGAGGTCAAAATATCAACATTAACAGAAGTTTGGAAGAAATAGATCCCAACCATCATGAATGATTTTGAAAGACTCAAAACTTCAGTGGAAAAAGTAATTGCAGATTTGGTGGAAATAGCAAGAAATCTAGAATTAGAAATGGAGCTTGAAAATGTGACTGAATTGCTGTAATCTCATAACAAAACTTTAATGAATAAGCAGTTGCTTCTTATGGATGAGCAAAAAAAATTGATTTCTCAAGATGGAATCGACTCCTTGTGAAGATGCTATGAACATTATTGAAATGATAACAAAGAATTTGGAATATTACATAAACTAGTTGATAAAGAAGTGTCAGGATTTGAGATGATTAACTCTGATTTTGAAGGAAATTCTACTGTGAGTAAAATTCTATCAAACAGCATCACATGCTATGGAGAAATCTTTTATGAAATGAAAAATCAACTGATGTGGCAGACTTGACTGTCTTATTTTAAGAAATTGCCACAGCTACCCTAACTTTCAGCAATCACTACCCTGATCAGTCAGCAGCCATCAACATCAAGGCAAGGTCCTTCACCAGCAAAAAGATTATAACTTGCTGAAGGATCAAATGATTGTTAGCATTTTTTAACAATACAATACTTTTAACTAAGGTATGTAATTGTTTTTAGACATAATGCCTTTGTACACTTAATAGACTACAGTATAGTGCAAACTTTAATATGAACTGGGAAGACAAAAACTTCATGTGACTCACTTTATTACAATATTTGCTTTATTGCAGTGGTCTAGAACTGAATCTACAATGTCTCCAAGGTATGTCTGTGTTCTATTATATACCATATTTTATATATTATTTCGTGTGTGTGTGTATACAGGAGATCCAAAGGCCCACTGAATGTTTAGAAAAATAAATTTTAATAAAATAGACCAACAGGACTGATGCACAATAAGAAACAGGCTACCAATGGATGTAACTATGGCATAGAATGGATTTCTGAATATGGTAATAGGAGCCTCCCTATATTCTCTGTACACACAAACACACACACACATACATGTGCACATGTAAGGTATATAAGGCATGATATATAACATACAGTAATATTGTATTATATTATATACATGTTACATATTATGTTAAATATATAAGGATTTGTTTTGTATTATATATTATTACATAATACATAAATATATTATTACATAATATATAAATATATTATTACATAATATATAAATATATTATTTATTTGGCTATATAATACAAAATAGGAATGTCTAAGTTCTCCAGTTTAGTATTTATCTCTGGCTTCTTCTTGTCCATCAGAGAGTATCATCTTTTGGTCTACTTACTCTGTTTCATATATTTTCACGCAGGAGCAATTTTCACTAGGTCCAGTCAGCTTATTCACTGAATTTGCTTTTCCTCAGATTTGGAGTCTTAGAATTCTAGGGCTATTTAGTTTGAGTTTGTTTATTTGTTTGTTTGTTTCTCCACTTACCATTATTTCTAGGCTTAAGGGCTTTATTTTGCTATAGCACTCTGCTGTTCATGAGAAATTTCTTTTTTTGTTGTTATTAGTTACCTGTGCTTTAGTTATGGAAGTAGATTTTGTGCAAACCAATATTTTGGAACTTTTTGTTTTGACCTGCATGTGTAGGCTTGGTTTGAGGAGTATTAGAGTAAGAGTTTTCCATTAGGAAGCTTGAATCAACTACCTTAATCTACAACTCCATGGTACAAGTGCAACTAATCAACATCTAATTCATCACTTTTGCAAGATTTAGGAAGGAAATCTATGATTAGGTTTTATAAAATAGATATCATATGAGTAAAAATAGCCGATCTGTTTATTTGAACTTTTTTTCATCTTATCATTTTGAGCATATGCATTTTAACAGAAAGAACAGATGCACTAGACCTTGGAAACAAGATCTAAGATCTTTATTTTGATATTAATATTAGGTAATGCAACAAATTTGTTTTAAATAAATCTGTGTACATATCACATATAACATGTACACAAAAACAAATTAACCTATCTTAATTGCTTTTATTGAAAAAATATATAAACTATAAATACAGTAGGAAAGAAAATCGTTAAATGCTAGACAAATGTTTTCTTCTTAAATTAGACATACCATTCCTATCTAGTGGTTCATAAGTAGAACCTATATTTTTATTTAAACTGTCCGTTAATTAAATATACTTGATTTTTTTTTAATTGTGATATTGAGGGGTACAGTTAAGGGTTAGGTACACAAATATGTCTCGTTCAGGCACCCTTGTTGATAAGAAATGTCCCCCCATCCCCAGACAGGCATTTACTGCCATTAATCCCCTTCCCCTATCCCTCCCACCCCCCATCGTTTCCCACCACTGTCAGTCATTTTCTTGTGGTAATACGTTGGATGATCAAGGTCTACTATATGAGTGGGAACATGTGATACTCAGTTTTTTGTTTCTGTGAGCGATCACTCAGTATTATAGACTCTAGTTCCATCCAGGTTGCTGCGAAATTCATGATTTCATTCTTTTTTATGGCTGCGTAGTATTCCATTGTGTATATGTTCCACATTTTTTTAATCCAGTCCTCTTTTGATGGACAGCAAGGTTGCTTCCAGGTTCTTGCTATTGTGAACAATGCTGCAATAAACATACGAGTGCAGGTATCTTTTTTATAGAGTGATTTGAGTTCTTCAGGATATATTCCCAGTAGGGGGATTGCGGGGTCATATGGGAGGTTGGTGTTTAGAGATTTTAGGAATCGCCACACTGCTTTCCACAGAGGTTGCACTAGATTACACTCCCACCAACAGTGTAGAAGTGTTCCCTTTTCGCCACATCCTCTCCAGTAACTGTTATTTTTTGAGTTATTGATAATTGCCATTCTGACTGGAGTTAGGTGGTATCTCAGAGTGGTTTTGATTTGCATCTCCCTGATGATTAGTGA
>CAUYQG010107586.1:0-24069 GCA_963574415.1 Tarsius wallacei
CAGCTGAAAAGTTCTTTTTTTTTTTTTCTTTTTTTTGTGTTGGAGTCTCACTCTGTCACTCAGACTGGAGTGCAGTGGCCGCTCCCGGCCACCGCAGCCTCGACCTGCTGGGCTCTGGAGATCCTTCCGCCTCAGCCTTCCAAGTGGCTGGAACTACAGGCGTGTGCTACCACGCTCGGCTAATTTTTGATTTAGAGATGAGGTGTCACCAAGTTGCCCAGGCGGGTCTCGAACCCGCGGGCTCAGGCAATCCACTCACCTCGGCCTCCCAAAGTGCTGGGATTACAGGCTGAGCCACTGAGCCCGTCCGAAAAGTTCTTTAAACTCTGTTTAATGTGCTAAAAGAAATTGTGAATAGTTTCTGATATTATTTTAGGAATAGGTCCTTTCTAACATTGAGAGTAGGGACAGACTTTTCTTTCAGGTTGTTTCAGAATGGACATATAGAAGTTCTTCATTTTGAAGGTCCTGAAAAGCTCGGAAAATGATTTCTTGGGTTCATTCTGCAAAGCCTGAGCCAGAGGAAACAGCACCAGCTTTGGAGCTAGGCCTGGAATTCGACCTTGCTGTGTGATTCTGGGAAAAAAAGTGAACATTCTAGGGCCTCAGTTTTCTCATCTGTAAAATAGGCACAGTATCTTCTGCCTCACATGGTAGTTGTGTTTATAAAGTACTTGGGGGCAAATCTGGTACAGAATATGGGCACTTGGCAAATGTTAGTCTCTATCTCCAGCCTCCATCACCCCAGCATTTATCCTTAGCTTATATATTTAACAAAGATCAGTTCTAGGAAAATTGGTTGTTCCTCCCAAAACCTCCCTAGTTGGCAGATATATAGTAGTTGTTCAAGTTTTGTTACCGTTCTAAGAGAGTTGGGAAAGAGATAGAAATGAATCTCCTGGTTCCTTGTTTTTTATTCTCTAGGTTGAAGGGCAACATTGGGGAAGTGAGCGTTAGAATTACATCGCCATATTTTATCATTAAATATTCAAGTTCTGACCCTTGGTGAATTTAGGCCCAGTGGATATTTCTATTTTCATCCTGCAGAGACTGAGACAGTTTCTGACTGGGAGCTTTAATTCTGTGGGCAATTGTAGGAGGTACCAAAGAGATAACAGGATTTCTGGACTGCCTCCACACCTCTGTGCTTCTTCAATCCCTTATAGATGGGCTCCTTCACCCTCTGCTGGCCATCTGTGTTGTTATTTGTAAGCATTCACTATGTCGTGGCTGTGTTCCTGAGAGAGTTACAGAGCTGATTTAAGACAAGCACAAGCACCCTGCCTATGGAAGAGCTTATATGCTGGTGGGGAAGAAGTCGCTTAAATAACCATAATACATCGGGCTGAAGCAAGTAGTAGGTAGCATAGTGGCACTATACTGCTTTATTTCGACATCACACTCAGCTTGTGCGTCAGGGCACCACTAATACTCCATTACCTGATAACAGTGTTAAATTGAAAGTGTACTATTGTTTGATAGTACTTGCTGCCAGATAGTAAGATTAGAAACAGAGAAGAAAATGGGAAATGAGATTTTTTTGAAAAGCCACATTTACTCTCTGGTTTTTAATACTTATTTTTATGCATATGACTATGGATGGTGCATAAGAGGGGTGTGCTGGATGTGAATAAATACAGACTCAACATCCATCCTGGAACATGGTGTTGGTCTGGTATGCCTGCTGCCATGGTTGATGATAGAAATGCCCACCCAGGTCTGGAGGAACAGAGAACCACATTGGCTGCCATATGTTGAGCATTCAGGCCCGCTGCGCCATTCACAGAACTAGGTCTTGCTTTACATGTTGCCTCATTTGTCCTTCACAACAACCCTAAGAAGTAGGTATTAGTAGCCTGTTTTCACAGTGATGAAACTGAGGCGCAGAGAGGTTAAAGAGCTCATCTGAGGTCACTGATAGCATGTAACAGAGTCACATTTGAATGCAGATTTAACTGCATAACCCAGGCCTTTTACCAATCAGCCAAACTATTTCCCCAGAGTACCCCCTTGGGGGTAAGGGAGTAGAACTAGATCTCTGTAGAGTAGGCTAGATATGGAGGACACAGTTCAGTAGGCTCTGTGCCTGTCTGGGTGTATGTCGCATTGGGACTGTGTTTGCCTCCTGCCCTAAATACCAGTGAGGCTGGCAGGGTGGAGGCTAGAGGTGTGGGTCTTATAGAGGAAGCTTTATTCTTTGGCTGAGCTTTGAATCAGCCTCACAGACTGCCTATTGAGCTTGCAGAAGTTTCCCTTCTCGAGTGTGTAGGTGCAGAGCTGCTGCCCATGGAGCTAGAGCAAGGCTCAGAATTTGTATGCAGTTCATAGTATGCCTGGAGTTTCTGCAACTGATGCAGGCAGCAAAAGAGAATTAGTCAGATGAGTGAATGTATCAGCCTATTCCTTAGCAGAACCCCCTACTGCCTCTGGTGCCCACTTAGAGGCTGTGACTTAGAGAGACAAGACTCCTTGCTTCCTTTCCAAGTCTCTGAAAAGGACTGCATCACTTTTGTTCTTGCCGGTTGCATAGCAACGAAGCTAGCTGGTTGCCTGCTGGCAGGAGGGAATTGTTTAGCTTTGGATTCTTAGGAGAGGTGCCAGGCATCTCCTACCAGGAGTGGGAGAAAATTGTTAGAAGCCCAGCAACAGAGGTGTGGGAAGATGCTTCTCCTTAGGAGGGTTGTCGACTGACATGGATTTCTGTGTTGCCTGGTTAAAACAGCCTGCTTGAGGCTTCCCTACCAGGAAGGGGCTAGGCAGTTAGTTGCTAAGAGATGTGAGCCTAAAGGCTGCTGAGAGTCATGGTCAGAAGAACCAGGGATCTGACCATGTGAGACCCTGAAGGCATCCTTCTGGTGAAGTGGGCTGCCTCATAGGGCAGTGAGCTTCCTACCACTGGAACCTTTCTAGGTTGGGTGACTATGTTAGGCATTCAAGTGCAGAATGAGTGGATAGAAGAGATCTCTTTGGTTCCATTGCAATTCTGAGATGTGCTGTCTCGGTGCTTGGGAGCACTCAGGCCACTGCACCAGTCACAAAACTAGGTCTTGTTTTACATGTTGCCTCATTTGTCCTTCACAACAACCTTAAGAAGTTGTTATTAGTAGCCTGTTTTCACAGTGATATAACTGAGGCCTAGAGAGGTTAAAGAGCTTATCTGAGGTCATAGATAGCATGTAGCAGCAGAACCACATTTGAATGCACGTTTGACTGCAGAACCCAGGCCTTTTACCACTCAGCCAAACTATTTCCCCAGAGTACCCTCTTGGGGGTAGGGAATAGAACTAAAAACTAAGAACTCAGGCTCTGCTGTGGGGCTCTGGTTTTTGATGGCTGGGAAGGGAGAAGTAGAGGACACAGTGGGAACACAGCTGCCTATGGTTCTTCAATGTGCAGACAGGCCATGTGTTAGTGGCAGCATCTCATTCTTCCCAGAGAACTGAGTAATAGCAGCTTACATTTACTGAATGCCTGCCAGAAACCCAACTCCCAAGCGCAATGTTTTTCATATATTTTTTTCCTTACAAAATGCAATATATTCATAAAAGCTCTTTTTCCTTCCTCTATCCCAGTCCCTAGGGGCAACCACTGATAGGAATTTTGTGTTTGTCATTCTGGACTTTTGTACTCTGTATTTATAAACCATACATTCTTTCTAGTCATCACATTTTGTTTTTCTTTTACCTCCATGTTACAAAAGAGGAAATTGAGGTTCCGAAGTGAAGAATCTTTTTTTTTTTTTTTGAGTCGGGAGTCTCACTTTGTCGCCCAGCTGCAGTGCAGTGACATGCTCATGGCCACCACAACCTCGACCTGCTGGGCTCAGATGATCCTTCTGCTTCAGCCTTCCAAGTAGCTGGAACTACAGGTGTGCACCACTATGCCCAGCTAATTTTTTTTTGTGGAGGGGGAGATGTGGGTGCCTGGGGTGCGATCTGATGCCGCATGAGAGATGCAAAGAATTAAAGAATTGCGCAGAGGTTAGATTAGAAAATATAGTTTATTTAAAAGTAAGTTAGAGAAAGAGAAGGTTCACCTTCCCAAGGTGGAGGAGGGGGCCAAAGCCAGGAAGCATGGCGACAGCCATAGCTCAAAGAGCACATGGCCACACCAGAGTCTAGCAAGGCAATGGCCTAATTTTTTGATTTGTTGTAGAGGCGAGGTCTCGCCAAGTTGCCCAGGCTGATCTTGAACCCTTGGACTCAGGTAATCCTTTCACCTCAGCCTCCCAAAGTGCTAGTATTACAGGCTTGAGCCACTGTGCCCAGCTGGTAAAGAGTCTTATCTGAGATCCCACAGCTAGGGAAGTGAGATTCTAAGTCAGATCCTTCAAGCCCTAGAGTGGATGCTGTTTCTGTGACTTGGCACTTTTGGAGTGTTTCCACAATGGCATTTTGACAGATGCCTGGTGACTTCTCTGTCACTTGTTGAAGTAACTGCCTCAAGACACCCAGCCTCCTCCAGGAGCCCAAACTGTTTGGGCAGCTCAGCACCTTCAGCTCCTTGGCTTTGCTCTGAATGCTGATGCCACGGACGTGTGGTTCTCAACATGCAGTGCTGGTGTGACTAGAGTCCTGCCCAAGAATATGTCAGTCCCTTTGGACAGGACTGTTCTCTAGTTTCAAGTGGTCCCAAGGGAAGGACCCTAGCCTCCTTTGGGAAGAGAGGGCAGCATGTCTGACCTTGGTCAAATGGGGGGAGGGCAGAGTTCTGAGTGGTTGTGCCTGTGACATGTCATGGGATGGATCCTTTTCCCATATGTCTCAGCTCTGTGAGCTGGCACTGGTGGCTCACCATGGCTTCTGCCAGAGGCACTGACACCTTGAGTTTGAAAGCACAGTGGCCAGGCTCGGTGGCTCAGCCTGTAGTCCCGCACTTTGGAAGGCTGAGGTGAGTGGATTGCCTGAGCCCGTGGGTTCGAGACCTGCCTGGGCAACTTGGCGAGACCTCATCTCTACAATAAAATAAAAAAATCAGCCAGGCATGGTAGCGCATGCCTGTAATTCCGGCTTCTCAGAAGGCTAAGGTGGAAGGATCGCTGAAGTCCAGCAGGTCGAGGCTGCAGTGGCTGGGAGCATGCCACTGCACTCCAGTCTGGGCGAGAGAGTGAGACTCCAACTCAAAAAAAAAAAAGAAAGAAAGCACAGTGAAGGAGATGTGTTCACATCATGGCTCTGTCTTCATCCATTTCATCAGAGTATTTCTTGAACTTCTGCTGTGTGTCTCTATGTGTCAGACATTGTCCTAGACTCTGAGTATATTATAGTGACCAGAATGGACAATTTTTTGGCCTCATGGAGCTTATGTTTTAGTGGACGTTACTTTCCCATGTCTGAGTCTCTGTCTTCTCATCTAAACAAGGGACAAGATGACCTATAGTAATCGAACTTGACACAAATATAAGGAAGGTGACATAAGATAGCTTTTTGTTTTGTTTTGTTTTCTGGGTTTTTTTTGAGTTGGAGTCTCACTCTGTTGCCCAGGCTGGAGTGCAGTGGCATACTCACGGCCACTGCAGCCTCAACTTGCTAGGCTCAGGCGATCCTTCCCCTCAGCCTTCCAAGTAGCTGGAACTATAGGCATGTGCCACCACACCCGGCTAATTTTTTGATTTACTGTAGAGATGAGGTCTCACCAACTTGCCCAGGCTGGTCTTGAACCCGTGGGATCAGGCAATCCTCTCACCTCAGGCCTCCCAAAGTGCCGAGATTATAGGCGTGAGTCACTGTGCCTAGCCGATAGCTTTTGTTGTCTTTCCAGGCAATTCCCTTTCTTTCCTTTTCTTGGTAGCTATGTGGTGCCTGGGTCTACTGTGGGGGTCCACTTTGAGTATGTTCCTTCCTTCAGCCTTTGCCCACTGTTCTGCGGGAAATGGAGGTTCAGCAGAGCCTCCCTTACTCCTTGGGAGCCCTGGTGATTTGTGGCCCATCCATCCAAACTCCAGCAAAGACATTCTGGCTTGCAGTTGGGACCAAGAGCCCCCATAGTGAGCTGTGCCCACCTGGCTGCCTGGCCAGAAGCAGAGGTTGGGAGAGACAGTCTGTCGCACAGGGAGAAGAGCATGAGCTCTAAAGATTCTTAGCTGTGTGACTTTAGGCAGGCTACTCCCCTTCTCTGAACCTTTGCAGCTTCAGGGCATTTAGGAAGCTGAGCTATGTATAGCAAGGTTTACGACAGTAACTGCCACCAGTTGTGTGGTGGCAAGCTGCTGTTTACTACAAAACAGATCTGTGGGCATCTAGCTACTGGTCACCCTGTTGGGAAACTCCCACCTAAGTTAAAGTTAGAAAGTTGTTTTGTAGCAGAGGAAGTGCTGTAGGAATGCTTAGAATGGAGAAGATACAGATAAGATTTTCAGTGATTTGAAAGGCTGAAGTGTGGAAGATTGACTAACCTATTTGATCTAGTTCCAAAGAATAGAAGAAAGAAGTTAGGCCTATCATGTGTGAGGCCCTAGTGTATGTTCCTTTAATCCTCACTGCAGCTATGATGGCACTTTCCCCATTTACAGATGGGAAAAAGTGATATTTAGAGGGATTAAATATAACCGCAGAGCTTGTAAGGAGCAGAACTAGAATTTGAGCCCATGTCTATAATGCTGGAATGGCATAATGGAGGCATGTTTCAGTTTGGTATAAGAAGCATTTGTTGTAAAGTGTTAGAACTGACCACTAGTGGAGTAGGCTCTCTGGAACAGAGTGAGCTTCCTGGCCTAATCATGTTGAAGCAGGAGCTTATTGGAGTTGCTGAGAGGTAATTTTCTGCCTTAAAGCCACCTCAGTCTTGAACTTAGCCTCTTATTTTCTAGAAAGTGGAGGGTGAGGGCTCAGTGAAAGTATCTCTTCTCTGTAAGGGCCTGGTGTTTACTAGTGAGAATTTCACGAGGCCTGAGACTTAGGCTCCAAGTATGGGAAAAATTTTTTCTCATTTCCTAGTTTTTGTGACAGCTGGGATAGATGGTCTTATGGGAGATCTCAGGAATGTCTCTGTGGCCCTGAGGCCAGGTTGAACTGAGCATTGCGTATGGTTTACTTTTGGAATTAGGAAATGAAAACAAAACCCTACTAAGCTATTATTTTTTAAAATATGCCAGAGTTCCAGCCTAGGCAACATTGTAAGACCTTGTCTCTAAAAAATCAAAAAAGTAGCTGGGTTTGGTTGTATGCTCCTGTAGAAGGATTGCCTGAGCTCAGAAGGTTGAGACTGTGGTGAGCTGTGATCGTGCTATTACACTCCAACCTGGGTGACAGAATGAGACTCCAACTCAAAAAAAAATACACACACACACACACACACGTACACATACACGTACATACACAAACACTAAAGGGGACCTAAAAAGCCCAGAATTTATTTATTAAACATTGTATATTTATTCTTTTTTTTTTTTTTTTTTTTTTTTTTTAGTTGGAGTGTCACTCTTTCGCCCAGACTGGAGTGCAGTGGCTGCTTCCGGCCACCGCAGCCTCGACCTACTGGGCTCCGGCGATCCTTCCGCCTCAGCCTTCCAAGTAGCTGGAACTACAGGCGTGTGCTACCACACCCGGCTAATTTTTTTGGATTTATTGTAGAGATGAGGTCTCACCAAGTTGCCCAGGCGGATCTCGAACCTGCAGGCTCAGGCAGTCCACTCACCTCAGCCTCCCAAGGCGTGGGATTACAGGCTGAGCCACCGAGCCCAGCTTGTATATTTATTCTTACATGTTTAAACCTCAGTCATCTTCAGAGTACTCTCTGTTTGATGCAGTACACCTATCGAGATGCTTTTTTCTCCACTGTACAAAACAGCTTTTGAACTTATCAATTTTGATGCCTTTTAAGTGTTTCTGCTGTTTTTTGTTTCACCTCTTTCACATTGGCAAAGTGTTTCCCTTTGAGGACTTTTTTCATCAGGGATACAAAAAAAGTCACTCCAGGTAAATAGGGAGGGTTGGGCACAGGGGTCATGCCATTTTTGATCAAAAACTGCTGAACACTCAGTGGGTGTAGGCAGGTGCAGTCGTAAATCACCCATCATGAAATGGGCAAATACGTTGAAAGAATCTCCAAAAAAAATTCACTGAAGTCAAACACAGCTTCTCAAAACAACGCTAACTGATACACTGATGCAGATGGGTTCCTAGAAAACTTAACTAGTGGGGGAAGCCTGTACTACAAGGGACCCGCCTTCCAAAAGATAATTCAGTTTTTTTGGGGTCCCCCCGTATGTGTGTGTGTGTGTGTGTGTGTGTGTGTGTGTGTGTGTGTTATATATATATATATGTATATTATATATTTTATTTTATTTTATTTTTTATTATTATTTTTTTTTTAGAGTTGGAGTCTCACTCTGTCGCCCAGACTGGAGTGCAGTGACCGCTCCCGGCCACCGCAGCCTCGACCTGCTGGGCTCCGGTGATCATTCCGCCTCAGCCTTCCGAATAGCTGGAATTACAGGCGCGCGGTACGACACCCGGCTGATTTTTTGATTTATTGTAGAGATGAGGTCTCGCCAAGTTGCCCAGGCGGGTCTCGAACCCACTGGCTCAGGCAATTCACTCACTTCAGCCTCCCAAAGCATGGGATTACAGGCTGAGCCACCGAGCCCGGCCGAGTGTGGTGCTTTCATAGCTCACTGCAGCCTTGAATCCTGGGCGCAAGCAATCTTGCCTCAGCTTTCTGAGTAGCTAGGACTACAGTCATGTACCACCATGCTCAGCTAAATTAAAAAAAAAATTTTTGTAGAGAGAGTCTCACTATGTGTCCAGGCTGGTCTCAAACTCCTGGCCTCAAGCAATTCTCCCATCTCAGGCTCAGGCTCCCAAAGTGCTGGGATTATAGGCATGAGCCACTGCACTCAGCCCTCTGCCAATGTTTTTAAATTTACAATTCAAATTAAAAACACACATAGTAATAATGCATGTGTTTAGGCCAGGCACTGTGATTCACGCCTATAATCCCAGCACTTTGGGAGGCCGAGGTGAGAGGATTCCCTGAGCCCACGGGTTCAAGAACAGCCTGGGCAACTTGGCGAAACCTCATCTGTATAATAAGTCAAAAAATTATCTAGGCGTGGAGGTGCGTGCCTGTAGTTCCAGCTATTTGGAAGTCTGAGGTGGAAAGGATCGCCTGAGCCCAGCAGGTTGAGGCTGCAGTGGCTGGGAGTGTGCCACTACCCTCCAGCCTGGGAGACAGAGTGAGACTCCAACTCAAAAAAAAAAAAAATACTTGTGTTTATAATCATTTTTAAAAAAATCTGACTCAGTCTGTAATCCCACGCCTTTGGGAGGCTGAGGTGAGTGGATTGCCTGAGCCCACGGGTTCATGACCCGCCTGGGCAAGCGAGACCTCATCTCTACAATAAATCAAAAAATCAGCCGGGCGTGGTAGCACGCGCCTGTAGTTCCAGCTACTTGGAAGGCTGAGGCGGAAGGATCGCCGGAGCACAGCAGGTCGAGGCCGCGGTGGCCAGGAGCAGCCACTGCACTCCAGTCTGGGCGACAGAGTGAGACTCCAACTCAAAAAAATTAAAAAAATTTAAAAAATTAAAAATAAAAATAAGAAAGAGGTACAGAACCAGTTGCTTCCTTAACGTGATACTCAGTTTATATTTATCTGGTTTGGGTGACTATGTAATATTTTGAGACCAGATTAAAAAGCAACAGTTCCTTTCATAGCAGATAAAGCCAATAAATCTGCAGCACAGGACTTTTAAAAACATTTTTTGTACAGCATTTTTAGATCTAGTAGATCGAAAAGTACTAGAAAATTCTACATCATTACTAGTCTTTGTTTCTACCTCAGCCCATAGTTTTTCTTATATGTGATTTTTAGCCATTTTTTCCATGGGTAAGTTAAGTCATGTTCTGTGCAAAGTAGCAATGGTAATACATTTAATAAAACACTAAGTATGTTGTAGAGACCAAGTATTATTTCTCATATTAGGTAACAGAAAAGTTAACTAGGAAAAGAGCATTCTCTTTTGTAAATTAGTGTATAGCTTACATACAGGAAAATGCACAGATTTTAAGTATCTAGTTTGATCAGTGTTAACAAATGTATACACAAGTGTAATTCATATCTCGATCTGATGTAGAACATTTCTATCACCCCAGAATGTTCCCTGGTGCCCATTCTGTTCATTCCCTCTCTCTTCATCAGAAGTCATTACAGTTCTGAGTCTTATTACCATAGATTTGTTTTGCCTTCTCCTAGAATGTCATATAAATGGAATCATACAGTATGTACGTGGTTTTTTTGTTTTTTTTTTGAGTTGGAGTCTCACTCTGTCGCCCAGACTGGAGTACAGTGACCGCTCCCGGCCACTGCAGCCTTGGCCTGCTGGGCTCCGGAGATCCTTCCACCTCAGCCTTCCAAGTAGCTGGAACTACAGGCGTGTACTATCACACCCGGCTAATTTTTTTTTGATTTATTGTAGAGATGAGGTTTCACCAAGTTGCCCAGGTGGGTCTTGAACCTGCGGGCTCAGGTAATCCATTCACCTCAGCCTCCGAAGGCGCGGGATTACAGGCTGAGCCACCGAGCCCGGCTTAGTATGTACGTTTTTGTGTCTAGCACTTTTTACCCAGTATAATGTTTCTGAGATTCATCTAATTATTGTGTGTATTATTTTCTTATTTTATTGCTGAGTAGTAATTCACTGTATGCATGTAGCAAAGTCACTTTTAATTAAAGAGTCAGATTCAGAAAAAGATTAAGTGATACTTTTTACCTTTATCAGGTTTTGGACATTACTGAGATTGTCTCGTTTTACTCTTTTAGAGAGGAAGAAAAAGATGGGAGAAAAGAGGAAAGATGATGGGGAGGGAGAGAGGGAGGACTGTCCTTCACAGCATGTTTCTGTAGTTTCCAAATACATTTTCCATATTGGATCTGAGAATTATTTAGTTATAGAACCATGATAAATTCACCAAAGCCGTTTCTTAGAAGATTTGTCCTGATAGCACTGGGCTGCAAACCAGTTTTAGACTCTTTCCATTTCAAATCAGGCAGTATAAATAGTTGATTCTTAAATTATTGTAAATATTGATGTTTTAAAATTGAAAATGATATGATTACAGAGGGTGAAATGAAATAGACATTTTGGAGCTGATTCCTCCTTTGAAAAACATCACAGCATATTAAACATGTGCTCATACTATGAGCAAATAACCAAATCTTTCAATATTGCAGATTGTGCCAGGATTTTTAGGATTTTGACTTAGCATTTCCCACTGGCCTAATTCAAAAGAAATGAGAACCCTATGTATACTTTAAATAGACTGGCATTAAAAAACAAACTAGGCTGGGCTTGGTGGCTCATCCTGTAATCCCAGCACTTTGGGAGGCCGAGGTGAGTAGATTGCCTGAGGCCATGGGTTCAAAACCAGCCTGGGCAACTTGGCGAGACCTTGTCTCTACAATAAAAAAATCAAAAATTAGCCGGGCATGGTAGTAGCATGCACCTGTAGTTCCAGCTACTTGGAAGGCTGAGGCAGAAGGATCACTGGAGCCCAGCAGGATGACGCTGGTGTGGCCGTGAGTGTGCCACTGCATTCCAGCCTGTGCAACAGAGTGAGACTCCAACTAAAAACAAACAAACAAGCAAGCAAACTGATAGGCAGGGTGCCTGAGCTCCTTGAAACTCTTGGTCTTGGGGTCATCATCAGAACTGAGGCATCAACAATCATGGTGAACTTACTTCAGATTGTGTGTGACCACTAGGTTCATATACTTGTT
Source organism: Tarsius wallacei (assembly GCA_963574415.1). Lineage (NCBI taxonomy): Eukaryota > Metazoa > Chordata > Mammalia > Primates > Tarsiidae > Tarsius > Tarsius wallacei. Next base: position 11,719 of record CAUYQG010107586.1, read on the forward strand.
CCTGTAGAATTTGTCTTTGGATGTTATCTAGAGAGAAAGAATGTTAAAAAGCTAACTGCCTTCTGAAATAAGAATGTGTTACTAAAAGGAAATTGAGACCCAGTGAAGAACTTATCTGGAAGTAAAGGCTGTGGCTAAATTACAGAATGTTCACATTTTAAAGTTATGAGAGGGTGTCATGACTCACGCCTGTAATCCCAACACTTTGGGAAACCAAGGCTAGAGGATCATTTGAGCACAGGAATGCAAGACCAGCCTAGGCAACGTAGTGAGACCTCATCTCTACAAAAAATTTTTTAAAAAATTAGCCTGGCATGGTAGTGAATCCCTGTAGTCCCAGATCCTAAAGAGGCTGACACAGAAAGATTGCTTGAAATCCAGGAGTTGGAGCCTACAGTGAGCCGTGATGGTGTCACTGCACTCTAACCTGGGCAGCTGACTGAGACCCTGACTCAAAAACAAAAAAAAAGAGTTATGAGAGAAATAAAAACATCTTTGTTATTTAGTTTGGAAAAATTTAATTTAACAAATGCCATATTTTTCCATCAAGAAAGGTTGTAGAAAAAAGTGGAAAATATGAAGGAAATTTTTCATGTTTATAATGTTATCTCAAGAATTTGAGCCTTTTGGTTAACTGTTTGTAACACATAAAATATGTTAAACATGCCTGCAAAGGAATGGTATGTGTCCACCATCAAAAAGAAACACACAGAGCTGAAGATTAATAGATGTCACAAATGGAGATAGAAGGGACTGTCTTGCACATAGTGAGAACAGTTTTTGCAAAGACTTATAAGGTAGTATGAACTCAGCTCCAGCATAGTTCAGTATGGCCAGATCCTGGTGGACCAAATCCTGAAGGGCATTGCAAATCACATTAAGGAGATCTCTAGACTTTATCCTGAGGCCAGTGAGGAGCTGTTACAGATTGGTATGTGTAATTTTTTTATTTTGGCCAAATATACATAACATAAAATATATCATCTTAATCACTTTTTAGTGTACAGTTCAGTGACACTAAGTACATTCCTATTGTTGTACAGCCATCACCTCTACCACATCCAGAACTTTTTTTCGCCTCTACCCATGTCTAGAACTTTTAAAACACCATACTCATTAAATAATAATTCCCCATTATCCTCTCCCCCTGCCCTTGGCAACCACCATTCTACTTTTTGTCTCTGTGAATTTGACTACTCTAGATACCTCATATAAATGGAATTATACAGTACTTATCCTTTTGTGACTGGCTTATTTCACTTAGCTTAATGTCTTCAAGGTTCGTCCATGTTGTAGCGTGTCAGAATTTCCTTTCTTTTTAAGGATGTGTGTATATGCCATATTTTGTTTAGCCAGTCATCTGTGGATGGACATTTGCATTTTGGAAAGTTTCGTCATTTACTTTGTGGAAAGTAGATTGAATTGGGTGAAGTTATTATAGATAGGAAGACTATTAGAAGGCTTATTGCAGACTCAGATGAGAGATGATGATGACTTAAATGAAGATTTACGAATAAATTTATTCTAGAGAGATTTAAAAGGTAGAATCTACTACATTTGGTGGACAATGTGATAGGGGTGCAGGGGCAGGAGGAAGAAACACGAATGATTTTCAGTTTCCTGAATTGAGCAACTGGTCATTTAGATGGTAATGCCATTCACTGGAATGGGGAAGACAGGAAAAAGTACTGAGTGAAGAAAGCTAAGGCATCATTGAACTTCCTGGAGGGAATGCAGAGTAACAGTAACAGTGAAAGAATGATGTCCCTTGAACTTCCTTGAAAGAATGAAGGTATTGACTTAACACATGATAGTTACTTTGAGGGCAGTAATATTGGTGGGGATTATCTTAGAATGAACACTGAAGCATTTAGACTCAGGCTGCCAGGCATTTATTTGCAGAATTGTGCAATGTGCAAGGCATGGAGCCAGGTACTGTGTCTTCCTTCCCTTAGTCAGTAAGATATTCGCAGAAGCAAATGTGTTTGTGGATAGGGCTGCTATGTAAGGGAGGACAGAGCAGTTTGGGAGAGTCTACACAAGATGTCCTTGGAAAGGGATTCTGAAAAATAGGATGTTCTACACTGTTTTACTGCCTTTTGTTATCTACCAACACTTTCAGGAAATTATTGGAACAAAGGTTCTAGAGGCTGATCTCGACCAGGAACTTGAAGGCTCTAAAGCTTTTTAGCTTCCTTTATTGTGGTTTATTGCATGTTGTTTTTTCTTAAATTATTTTATTACTGATAACATCAAGTACTTAATGAAGTGTTATTCAATTAACATTTAAGTGTATTCATGACTTCACATTACTTTAAAGGATGCCATAAAGGTTGGTGACCTTAGAGTAAAATTGTATAGAAATGGGAGATCCTGAGTGCTTTCAGTTTTTATTGCTCTTGCACCTATACCACAAATGTGCCCACCTGTTTGGTGTTTTTATTTGTTTGGTTGGTTGGTTGGGTTTGTTTTAGTTTTTATTTGTTTATAAAACACCAGAGAGAATGCTTTAAGGAGTCAAATAAAAAATGTAATTTTAATGTAGCCCATTCGCTACTTATCTTCATTTGTCCATATTTCTCTTTTTCCCACCTTTTGTACAGTAGGTTCTCTTTTATCCCTTGTTGATTCTTTAAGGTCTAATAAATATTTCTAAAAGATTCATTATATAAGTAATTTGTGTGTGTTTTTTTCTTTTTAAAATTATATTTTCATTGATAAAATTAAGATTATTGCAAGGTTCACATTTAATATATTCTTTTTAAATAATTTATTGTCAAATATTAAGTAGCTTAAATAATTTTATTGTAAAGCTTTAGATTTTATTTTAAAGCTTTAGGCTTTTTTATTTGTAGATTCGGATCCTTACACATTGTTCAGCCATTACTTACAATGGATAATTGAGAACACTAAGAGATTTTAAAAACAAAAATAGTGTCTTACTATCATAACTCAAGGCCTATACCAACAAGTCCTAAACCTAGCTGTTTACCAGAATCACCAAGGGAGTTAAAAAAAAAATTAGTAAAGAGAATGATAAGAAGACGACGCTCCTTTTTCAGTAGTAGCAAAGAACTCTAAGTGTTGAGAGGCAGGAAGGATCCCCTGCAAGTACCTCTGTAGGTTACTGAGGCTAGAGACAGTCTGGTTGAGAAGGACAGAACATGAGTGGCTCTTGAAGGATGATGGAAATTAATAAAGGGACTGGAGGAGGCAGAACATGGAAGGAAGAAGAAAGTTGTAAGGGGAAAGTTTGCAAAAATGAAAACATACTTAAGAAAGGGTAAAGAAAACAGGATTGCTGTAATGGAGGGTCATTTGGTGTGGTTCAGGAGAGACAGTTTTTTCTAATTCTGCACACTGAACATAGTTCAGTTGTCTAAAAGTCTACATGGTAATGATCTGCTCTTTATCTTCCAGAGAGCTGGAAAATCCCTCTTAGGAGCCAGTCACGTTCCATACGGGCTGGCTGAAGCAAGTTTTAAATTATTCATTTGGGATCTTCTTATTGCCATATTAAAGTGAAAGAGTAATGGTATTATTGCTCAATTAATAGGGAGTTCTGCATCCAAAAATAGCATACAAGAATTCTAATCTAAACTATACTTACCTTTTAATTTGGTGTGGCAAAGAAATGTTCTTGATTGTAACAGAGGACTCCATAAAAGATCCTTGGCCATGATACAGACTAATTATCATAATAGGGAACCTGTGATATTGTGGGGTGACTGCCAAATGCGTTTTTATTTCTCTGACAGTGATTTCATAGACAGATGGTCACTTTGAATGTTTCATGTGACACACTATAGGAGTCAGGGCAATATACAAAATGAAGAATGCTTGACATAGAGGGGATTGTAGACTCCTAGCTCTAGTTTAGCCCCTTAAAGGTTAACTAAACATTGTCCCTGCCACCCCCATATGTTACGGCTCTATAATTTTTGTAAACTATATTTCCTTTTTCCTTCAGTTCTTTATTCGTTTTCTAATTTCTGACTCACTTTTCTCAGAGTTTTTCCTTTTTATTTCCCCTTAGCTATTTTCTGTGAAAAGACCTTTTTTCTTAAAAAGTAAGCAGTGAGAATTCTTGTATTATATTGAAAGAGATAGAATCTACCACTTGAACTTTGTACTTTTGTATATGCCATATCATGACATCCAAGGGTAAAATGGTAGCTCTGAGCATAATTTCCCAAAGTGTTTTATTTCGCTGCAACTGGCCTATAGTGACCCACCTTCTCCCTTTTCTTTAGATCTGGTGATGGTATTATTTTCTTTAGCCAGGATATTTGAACCAAAAATCATTCTGAACACTTCATCAGCATTGTGGCATGAATTTGGGTTGACCCAGATCCCAGGAGTCTCAGCTTTACCAAAATCACCCAGAATCAATTTGAATGCTTCTCTAAGATATTGGGGCAATGGATGGAGAAATTCAAGGTTAGTTATGTACTTATTTAACAAGTACTTAATGAGTACTTACTAAGTTTTAGGTGTTGGAGACAGAGGTGAGAACTGCAAGACTTGTTCCCTACTTCAAAGATATGGAAGTAATGTGGACAGGGTTTCAGCATAGGCTGACCACAGGTAGATTATCAGTTTTCATCAATAAATATTTACTGAGTAGCTATTGTATTCTCTGGAGTAGAGAAGTTAAATACCAGTGCTTTTGCAGAGACACAGACCAGTTTTTTATATTAATACAAAAAAGAGAATCAGACTATACAGTTTTACAAATTCACATTCCCCTCTTTTCCTCTCTACTGTTGAAAGATTAATGATAGCAAAATAATCATTTGTCTTTGTTTCTTGATATAAGTTCTTACCTCTCTAGGACTGCTTGGCAGTTGTCTTTTGCAAGAAGGAATAATGAAACTGCATTCTTTAGACCTTTGCTTTTTAGTATGCTCCAATAAAATTAAGAATTCAGTTCTTCAGTCACGCTTGCCACATTTCAAGTACTCCAATAGACAATTATGGGTAGTGGCTACCTTATTGGACAGCACAGTTGTAGAACATTTTCATCACTGCAGAAAGTTTTATTGGACAGGGCTACTTTTCTTGGTTCTGTTTAAGCAACAGATCTCTTTTCAATAGCCATGGCAGCAAATGAAACTCATACAATGTAATATGACAGCAATATTTGACAGTGAATATTTTTTTGCCAACATAATTTGACTTATTTGGGATTTGATTGCTTGTATGTTGTTTACTATATAACATAGCAAAGAAGTGATAAAAAATAAATCCCTTTTCTTCAAAAATTTGAAGGACTGAAAGCCCTATATGACCAAAAGGTATGTAGCAAATAAGCAATATCCTTCAAATTATTCTGGAGTTCACAATTACACATCATTATTTAGATCATTCTGAAGGCAATTCACTTATAGTTGCCAGGACTTTTTGTAAGTAGATCTAAAATACAAATATAAAAATGTAGTTTTTCTCAAGGGTAAATAAGTACAGCTAGCCTCTAAAAGCAATCATTGGTGCTACATTATAACTCACTTTTCTTTTCTCAACCCCCTTTCTTTTTCTCACTGTACAACATGAAGTAGTTAGAACATGAGCTTTGGAAGAAATAACCTGCATTTGAATCTTGGCTCTGCCATTTATTAGCTTTGTGATCTTAGGTCAATATTTCATGTCTCGCAGCCTTATTTCCATCTCTGTAAAAATGGGATTAAAAGTAGCTATCTTGCACTTAGCACCAAATATTAATCTCCCATCTCTTCTTGATTTTTGTTTCTTTTATTTTCTTCTCTAAAGTTTTGTTGTTGTTCTTTGATGCTTGTGCTTAACCCTGTTGGTATTGTTTTAGATATAAAGCTATTACTAAGTCTTGATTTAAACAAATACCTGATGTGTTCCTTTCCATTCCTATTTATAAATTACACACTTCAGCACACAGGAAAGAACAAGTGAAAAAGATGATCAGGAGGGAAAAGGTGGCAAAACACCAATAAGGGTACCTGATGCCAAACCAGGTGAAGTGGGGACCAAAGGGGGGTCCAAACTTTATCTGTATGATGACTACTTATGTATCTAATCCTGAATTGTACCCCCACATCTTTAAAATAATTTTTTTTTTTTTTTTGAGTTGGAGTCTCACTCTGTCGCTCAGACTGGAGTGCAGTGGCTGCTCCCGGCCACTGCAGCCTCGACCTACTGGTCTCCAGTGATCCTTCTGCCTCAACCTTCCAAGTAGCCGAAACTACAGGCGCACGCTACCACGCCCGGCTAATTTTTTTTATTTATTGTAGAGATGAGGTCTCGCCAAGTTGCCCAGGTGGGTCTCGAACCCACGGGCTCAGGCAATCCACTCACCTCGGCCTCCCAGAGCGCAGGATTGCAGGCTGAGCCACCGAGCCTGGCCTAAAATAAAATGTTTTAAAAAGAAAGAGAAAAAGACAGTGACTCAGTTGTCTTCTGGAAGAAGAAAAAGGATTGTTGAAAATAAATGGGCCTCTCCAGCCTTGAAGACTCAGGGCCTTTATACTGATTACATAAACTGATTATGATAGCTGATTTTAAAAGAAGTCTAGTAAGATTTAATTTTGATTTCACTGAAACCATGATTTATTTTTACATTCCTTAAAGTAGTCAAATTAACTTTTTAAAAAAGGGATAATGTTTATAAAAGTGAAAAATGTTCCAAGCTCGCTTGCCAAAGTAAGTCAGTTTGGCAGTTAGATTGAGTGAAGGCCTATTTTATTAAAGGACTTCTTTTGGAGAGTTCCCCTTTATATTATAAATGAGCAGATTTTAGAGTGTGCTATGCCTTGTGGAATGCATTGCACAGTCGGTAATACATTTCAGAATATGAGCCTTGGTCATCTTTTACCTTAATAATAAATGTCAGGAAACAATGCCCTTTTTATTTTATGCAATTAATTAATAAGTATTTTGGAATAAAGCAAATATATCCTTTAATTACCCTCCTTCCATATTACTGCTAGTTGTTTAGCAGATACTAGAGAATAAAGGGAAAAAAAGAAGTGGTTTAAGTTTTCTGCTCGGTTAAAAAACAAAAAGTTTCAAAGGGTTGTAAAATATTTGGCAAACAGTAAGACTAAAAAAAAAAAGACATTGTTATGGATCAGTTACATCTCTAATTCCAGGAAAAGGACAATTGTTGTCTACAGCATCTTCTTTCCAAACTTAAGTGGATTGCTAGGTGTAATTTAAAGGAACTTATAGAACTTACACTTAAAAGACAATTTTGATTGCTATACTATTTTGTGTTATTTTCAGCAAAATTTACTCTACAAAATTAGGTCCTTTTTTTTTTTTTTAACACAAACCAGATATTCCACTGAATACTCAGTATTTTGGAGTTTTGAAATACAGTCTAGTACCTGGAGGCTACACGCAACTCATTATTTGTTGAATGAATTATTACAAAAAATATTTCTTCAGACACATCTTTTTCTGTGAAAAATTTACAAAATTTTTTTAAAAACCTCATAAAGTTAGATTGGTCACTTCTGTCAAATAGCTTATCGTCTACTAGGAGAAGAATGATTTTGGCAAGAATAACTATACTCTCTGAATGCCAAAATCAGAATTTATGAGGCTATGTGAGTCCTAAAGAGAAAAATGAAGTCATGAGAGAACTTAGTGAAAGTGTCACGGGAGATGTGAGGGACTTTTCAAAAATGGACAAGAGTTCAGCTGCTTAAAATCCGGGGACAGAAGACCTGGAGGCACCAGGAGCATGGCAGTTAAATGTGAGGGAGTCAAGGCCAGCAGTACCCTTTAGAGAAAGAACAGAGGAAGTGTTGCAATGCTCCATAGTTAGTCCAAGAAGATTGCTCCCCTGAAACAGTGGGTTCTGAGTCTTTGTGTAATCAATATAAAGCATTTATGAAGTATAGACGGTCCCATACAATGTTTAGACTTTACAATGATGCAAAAGCAATATACATTCAATAGAAACAATACTTCAGATTTCAAATTTTGATCTCGTCCTGGGGCTAAGAAATCAATTACCCTGTCACTCCAGTATCCCCATCATCCAGCAATTACTTTTAGTTCAATGCTTCAAACATTCTTCAGGTCCTGTGTACTTTCAGCTATGTACATTAATGGTGAGTCCTCAAACAACCATTCTATTTATCGCCTTCAGTGCAGTATTCAATAAATTACATGAGATATTCAATGTTTTATTATAAAACAGGCTGTTAGATGGTTTTGCCCAACTGTTGGCTACTGTAGTTCTGAACATGTTTAAGGTAGGCTAGGCTAAGCTATGATGTTTGGTAGATGAGGTATATTAAATACATTTTGGACTTACAGTTTGTTTATCTAGATGTGACCCCATCATAAGTTGAGAAGCATCTACATCTAACTATTTTTTATGTAGTATTTGTGTAGTTCTAATACTTTTGACTCACAGATATTGCCCTTATTTTTTTAAACCATTTTTTACCCCCCCTTCTGTGTACCCCCAAAGCTAACAAGGTACCTGACGTTTGAAAGATGCTCAGAAATTAATTGTTGAGTGAACTGAATAGAAAACTGAGCATCAATCAAGTCCTTCTTATGCATAGCTCTATGTTATGTAGTAAATTGATAATGAAAATCAGACTTTTTAAAAATTACAGTCTTGGTAGTGAAGAGAAAAAAAATAAAAGGTAAATGTGAAGTGTACTTCTACCACAGCTCCTGAGTTTCTTTTATATTTGACGTCTGGAGCTTCTTTGAAGGGAAAGATGGGGACCAGCCAGGAGACTTTGTACTCCAGGAAGAGCCAGCCTGGGAATAACCTTTGTGTTTGCTCAACTCTAGCCACCTCCAGGATATATGCAAATTGAGTATAAGTAATTTTTTTTTAAATCAACAATCATTAGATTATAAAACTGGTGCATGAGCTCTCAATTCCTAAGTAAGAGTTTGAACTTTTCTTTGTTCATGTGTGTTTTTTAAAAAATTCAGAAAACAGAAGAAAATGAGAGCGTCCAGGACCAATTTGATGCCTTATTCTATGTGAATTTGCTGAGTTAGCTGATGTAATCAGTTTTTCTCCGTTTGAATAGTATAGGACTCTGATAATGACCAAATCGTTTGAGATTCAAGCATGATGCTTTCTACAGGAATGTAGGCAATTTACTGTTTCTAAGCACTATTTTGTTGTGTCTAGTAAGAAGCAAGGCTGAGACAGTTAGCACATTCATTCCTTCGGACTCTATTTGTGTGTCTGTGGTCACTTGGACCTGCCCACCTTCCCCTTCCTAAAACACTGCTTTCATTATGTCACTCCTCTGCTCAGAAGTCATCCACAGTTCCTCCAAATTCCTTGACCTGGCATTGAAAGTTTCCCTTTTTAAGGGATGGACTGTGTTTTCTGGGAGAGGGAAGAGTATTTCAGAGAGGAAGAGTCTTCTAGCCCTGGGCAAGATGACAGAGCTCAATAAATATTACTGTAACAGGTTTTTTCCCCCTGTACTTTAGAAGTTTAAGCAGAAAGCTGATGAACAACTCTATGTATTTGTTTCCACTTATATATCATAGAGAGCTGTAACGGGGTGGTAATTTTTTTGTCCCAGCCAATACTAAACATTCTGGGTCTTTGTTTTTTAGGTATAGTCTAGAGCCTTATTTTTTTGGCTGTCAGCTGTGGCCTACCATATAGGGTACCAGAATCTAAAACTACTTCATTATAAAGCAGTCCCTAATAAAAATTTATGTAAATGTGCTATTTGATTGTTAAAATGGTCCCTTCTGTTGCATAGAGTATAACAACTCTACATTGAGCTCCAAATTGTACTGATTTTTTTTCCACCTCCTTACCCCTGACCTCTTTCTCCCAAAGCTTAAAAATTCTCATTGAGCAACATCAGTGTCTGGTGAATGTTTTGGCTTGAGGATTGTAGACTTCATTCCAGCATTCCATGCTCTTAAGTTAGTTACGTTTAATAAGATTTTTCTGGCTTTCTCATGGGCTTTTCTTGGATCTCATATTAATGATTATTATTCACATCTTTTTAAGAAAACTATATATTATACTCTCATTAAGCATGTTTTGTACAGGGCTCACAGCAACAGTCTGGCATGGAAACGCTTGAGTTTAAGGGTAAGTACTTTATAATTTAGTGTAACTTTAAAATGTAACACATGGGGCTGTTTGCTTTATAACCTTCAACTAAACCATGCAAATGTAACTTCATGGGCTGAGGAAGAATGTTTCCTTTTAACCAAAGCTACTTTTCATTCACTTAAAAATATTTTTAATTAATTGATTGTCCTTTGCAGAATTCTAATTGCTTTAAACTGTTTTCTTTACTGTTACCAAAAAAAAAAAAAAAAAAAAAGCAGCACTCTTAGATTCCTCTTTTGGGGTGTGCATTGTACAGGACCAGAGCATGTGGTATTTTGACCTTTAGTACTGCTCTTCCTTTCTCTCCTTGATAAGTGGCAGGGATGAAATGTGTTTGAAAATGAATTTCCCATGCCCTGCTTCCCTCACCTTTCAACCAGAAGCAGAATAGCTGTCCTTTAACTAGTGATATGCTAGGCCTTGGAAGTCATCTTAAGAATAAATAATTAATTAATAAGAGACAATACCCTGAGACCTCTCCCCCTCCACCCAGTTCTGTCTTGTTTACTGAACTAACAAGTAACATCATTTCTTGCTTGATACTTAGGTCCAGGCTGTACTAAGAGAAAAGTCTCTTTTTAACCCAAATTGAAACTAAGCTGTTACGTGGAAATTCAATTTGTTCCACCTTATGAGATTTTGAGTTCATGTGGGACAAGCAGAGATCATGTACATTATGCACAAAACATTTATTTGGGGGATGACACATAGAAATGCCTTCATGGATTTCCAGGCTCAGTTACTAATTGAGATAACTGTTCAGCAGATCCAGTGAGTGAGTTTTGCTCTGTGGCATTTCCATCAGCTAGACATACTTAAGTGTCAGGTATTTTTCTTTTGTTAGAAATTTTTGGCATGGAGATTCATAAATATGTGCACACTGCGTATTTCTATCATTGTTCATTACAATCTTTTATCATATCTTCTCAGCATATTCTTAATTTCTCAGGGGAAAATTGCTAATTTTTTAACAGCGAAATTAGAGGTGAGCTTTTTATTTTAAGCTAATCAATAGCCATTGAATGTTTAAGTGGGCTTTAAAGTAGACAGAACTAAGAGACTGCAAAGGAAATTAAGCAGTAGGATTACCCATAATCCAAAGACATTTAAGCAGGCCCTTTAGTCATTTCGAAACACATGCTTTATTTTCCCCCTTAGACTGGCATATTCCTGTCAGTTACAAAAAAGAAAATAAATTTGTAAGTTTAAAATGTAGATATTTATTATTGAAGATAGGAAAGGTTGTAATTAGGTGTTTAGATGTTTATGGAGAGGTAAATTCAACATGGTTTTAAATATGATTTTGTATTGTGCAGTTTAGAATAACCTAAGACATTTCATTTAAAAATTATTTAAAAGAAAATAATTCATCATTGTTAATTAAGTCTATAAAATTTAGATTATATTATAGAATATGCTTAATGAGAAGATTATAAGTATCTATCAAGGTTTCAAAATGGGAAGAGATTAACATTTTGAAGTCGTATATCTCCTCTTCTCTCTCCTACAGACATATAGGCTTTGCATGAAAATATAATCATCTATAAATGGCTTCTGCATTAATGATGTATTTAAATGTTTCTGGCCATGTGAGCAATTAAGAATATTTAGTTTTTTCCTCTGTGGAAAACAGTGTGGCAATTCCTAAAACATCTAAAAGTCGGTCTTTCATACAACCCCGCAATCCCCCTACTGGGAATATACCTGGAGGAACTCAAATCACTCTATGAAAAAGATACCTGCACACGTATGTTTATTGCAGCATTGTTCACAATAGCAAGAACATGAAACCAACTGTGCTGCCCAATGAAAGAGGACTGGATTAAAAAAATGTGTTATGTATACACAATGGAATATTACGCAGTCATAAAGGATAAAATCATGAATTTAACAACAACCTAGATGGACTTAGAATCTATAATAATGAGCGATCTATCACAGAAACAAAGAACTGAGTATCACATGTTTTCACTCATAAGTGGACCTTGAACAATTATCATAATACTATAAGAAAAGGATTGGCAGTAGCGGGAAACTGGGGGTAGGGGGCAGGATTGGCAATAGTGGGAATCTGCCAGGGGAGTGGGGGCATCCCTCATCAACAAGAGTACCTGCATAATGAGCATTTGTATACCTAACCCTGAATTGTACCCCACATCTTTAAAAGAAAAAAAAAGAATATTTAGTTTTTCAACAACATTGCAATTTAGATATATAACATTTATATTATGTTTTATTCTTATCACATTAGT
>CAUYQG010107589.1:0-32232 GCA_963574415.1 Tarsius wallacei
GCGCCGGTCGGTCCACCTACTGGGATGGCTGTGGGGGCTGGTTTGCCGGCGCCCAGCCGTGCGCGGCGGCCGTGGCCGGGCGCGGCCACTGCACACACGTCTGGGTGAAACTCTGAGACCCAAAACAAAAAAAAAAAAAAAAAAAAAAAAAGAATGATAGTATTTGAATTCCAAAATTGTTTTTTTGTTTTTGTCCCCAACCCCCGGGTCCTGCCCTTGCCACTTCCTAGGGTCCAGCCCCTAACCCACCCCAAAATTGCTTTAACATGTCATATATCTAGATTTCACAACTGTGATCTTAAGCAGTTAGTCTCACTAATAATAATTTTAAAGTACCCGAATTCATGAATTTGGTGATTAGCCTTCATTATCTTAACTTTAATATTAGCTCAAAATTGACACCAGTTCAAATTTCAGTGCCAAGATCCTGATGTATGTGTGTGATTCCATGTAAAGATAAAACATGCAGATGGAAGTCTGATGTGCCAGAAAGTGGTTAATAAAATAAGATAGCATGGCAGTGGTGACTAGCCCATTTATAACACATTTACTCTTCTGGATGCCCATTGGATTTTTTAAAAATCTATTATAATAAAATATATATAACATGAAATTTACTGTCTTAACTATTTAAAGTGTACAGTCCAGTGTTACTAAATAAGTTTGTTATGTTGTTCAATCATCACCACCACCATCCATCTCTATAACTTTTTGTCTTGCAAAACTGATCAGTTGAATATACTTGGTGAGTATGCTGTAACTATTATTGAAAATTGCAGCCCTCTTTACCTTAAAAGGTATTGTAGGTGTGTCCTGTCCTGACATAGTGTGGTTTTATTTTTATTTATTTATTTATTTATTTATTTATTTATTTTGAGCTGGAATCTCACTCTGTCACCCAGACTGGAGTACAGTGGCACGCTCCCAGCCACCGCAGCCTCGACCTGCTGGGCTCCGGCGATCCTTCCACCTCAGCCTTCCAAGTAGCTGGAACTACAGGCGAGCGCTACCACGCCTGGCTAATTTTTGATTTATTGTAGAGATGAGGTCTCGCCAAGTTGCCTAGACGGGTCTCGAACCCGCAGGCTCAGGCAATCCACTCACCTCAGCCTCCCAAAGCACTGGGATTACAGGCTGAGCCACTGAGCCCGGCATAGTGTGGTTTTAAAGTAACTTATTGAGAGACTGTAGTGTATCTGCAGGAAGCTTAACTTCTAGATGTTCTGGAAGCCCCAAACAATGATTGAAGGACCTGGGTCCTAGAGAAGAATGCTGAGGGGCAATAGAATACTTGCCTTTGGAAGGGCAGAACTAGAGTCAATGAGGGAGATTGTCAAAAAGCCAATTTCAGATCAGTGTTAGAAGAAACTCTCCAGTGTTTGAGATACCTCTCAATGGAGTGGGATGTCTTAAGCACTTAAGCAGTAAAATGATGACTGTCTCTGTGGAATACATTGTGTGGGAGATTAGATTAAATAAATTATAACATCCTTCTATGATTCTATTAAAGATGGGAAAGACATTGAAAGATAGTCATGTTTTCTGTTATATTTGTCATTAGCCCATCAATGAAACAATTTTCCTCACCTTTTAAGATTGTTTTACCAGTTTGTCCAGTGACAGCTAGTATACCCTTTAGTTCTTTCTGCCTAGAATGTTTTCCCCTAGATCTTTGAATAACAGTGCCATTTTTGTCATCTCAATTCAAATGCCATTACCTCAGAAAGGCGTTTCTTGACCATCCTATTTAAAACAGTCCACCTACACCCCTCCACCACCATCCCCCATTATTCTCTATCATATCATCTATTTCCTTCAGAGTAATGATAATATTCTGTAATTTTCTGGTTTGCTTTTTTTCCCATTCAAATATAAGCCCCATGAGGGCATGAATCTTGTTTGTCTTGTTCATAGGTAAACCCCTAGTTCCTAACACAGCACCATACATAAAGTTAGGAACTTGGTAAATATTTGTTAAATAGACAGATGAAGTTTCTCTCTCTACAGGTCAGGTTTAATGTTATGTTAAAGCTATTCTCTTGCTGAAAGATCCTTGTTCGGAGATATTTTGTATTTCTCTATCACTCAAAATAAGGTATTTGGATATTCAAGATAGAGAATTTTTCAATTTTTATTATATGTCAAAAAGTGGCCCATTTTCTGTCACTGCTTTCAATGATGATAGGTTTTCTAAAATACAAAGACAAGAACTGGAGCGTTCATGGGGAAAATGTTGCAATTAAAGTTTTGTGGCTATATTTAAGAATAAATGATTACCATCACAGATGGTTGTTTGCAAAGATGTATGTGAATGCTTGGTTACTTGGGCTTCATCCAGTGATTTGCTATAGCTTAATTACTTAGCTGATGGAATCAGAAATGGAAACACCTGAGACATATGGTAGCACCTGCTTCTGAAACCATGGTGAAAGTGATCCTTATGGCATTTTTTTCCCCCTAGGGTCTGGTGAAGCTACCCACCTGCTTGCCTTAGCCTGTCCTTACTTCAGTGCTCGCCAGTCATGTTTCTTTTCTTTCTCTCCTTCTAACTAATGATTTTTAAAAATAACTTCATCCATTTTATGTGGGTGCTATTAACATCAAACCACATTTCTTTTTACATAAATTCCCCGAAAGCAAATATTTTTTAGCAAAACATTTTAGTTTGCAATGACCCTGTGTTATAGTTTGCCGTTACTTTATTTTCTATATTCAACAGTATTGCCTAATGTATTTTGAGCAGGCTTTTTGATCATCTTTTTAACTGACAATAACAGGCAAGTATTTCCATTAGTCCCAGTCGTCCTGCTCCTTTTATCCCTATACAGTATTCTTTCTTCTTTCTTCCTGTCTTTTCATCTTGCTTCTTCTCAATGCATTTTTTCCTATTTATCTTAAAATATTTTTCTTATGTGATGTACCATAAATTAACATCAACAAAATGGTTTCTATCAATAAATGACTTCTCGAATGTAATGCTAATTTTAATTGAATTATTTAGAGCCAGAATGGCTCCTTGTTTCTTCCCAAAGACAAAAGACTCTTCATGTCCACAGCTGCTAATCTGAGTTTTGGATTCTTGTTCCTTTGAAAACCACAAAGCAGTGCTCAGCAAAATTTTAATTTTTTCTAAATGTCAAAATACTGGCTGCTGATGAGGTAATGATTTATTAGGCTAGTTGGCCACAGTTTGTATATGTTATTATTATGACTGTTAATGCTCCAAGTATAAGGAATCTTAGAAATTGGAAAAAAAAATAATTCTGTGTAAGTCTCAAAATACTAAACTTCTGTAAACATTATTTGCATAGATGCCATGTGAAATTGTCTTTGAAAATTAAAAATAGCCAGGCATGGTAGCCAGCGCCAGTAGTTCCGGCTACTTGGAAGGCTGAGGCAGAAGGGTTGCCTGAGCCCAACAGGTCGAGGCTGCAGTGGCGGGAGCATGCCACTGCACTTCAGCCTGGACAACAGAGTGAGACTCCAACTCAGAAAAAAGAAAAGAAACTATGGAAAAATAATACTCTTATAACCACATAAGTGACTTTTAACTATTCAAAAGATAAAATTATAATAACAGATAGTGTATCTTTTAGATATCTCATAGAAATGCTTAAAGTCATGAGTAAAACAGTGTTTGATATGAAATAAATTTAAAGAAATGATCTGGTGGCTAACTGGATATTTGGTGAAATAGCATTTCCCAAATGCCAGCTTCTGGTGGGATATTCTGAACCCTTGAATGCATAAGTATTTTTATAGAGCACCTTTCCCCAAACTTTGTTCTTCAGAACACTAGTGTAATAAAAGATATGAATAGTTTGGCTTGAGGGAAGTAGAGGGTCCCATAGCCAAAGAAGCTTGAAAAACACTACATATTGTATACCTCTCTTAGATCTTTATTATACACATTGACATATTAAAGGCAGTAAAAAATAACACCTGTTGTTTATTTTACCTATTGTTTCCAAACTTATTTGATGAGAGAGTCTTTTATTATAGGTCAACTATTAGTATATTATGAGTTACTAGTGTTTTTGCAGAGCACAATTTGGATAACTCTGTCTTAAAATACTGTCCACATTCAAGGCCAGGTCCGGTGACTCAGCGTGTAATCCCAGCACTTTGGGAGGGCGAGGCTAAAGGGTTGCCTGAGCACGCGGGTTCGAGACCAGCCCTGGCAACTTGGCGAGACCTTGTCTCTACAATAAATCAAAAAATTAGCCTGGTGTGGTAGCGCACGCCTGTAGTCCCAGCTACTTGGAAGACTGAGGCAGAAGGATCACCGAAGCCCAGCACGTTGACACTGGGGTGGTCATAAGTGTGCCACTGCACTCCAGCCTGAGCGATGGGGTGAAACTCTGACTCAAAAAAAAAGAAAAAAGAGAATACTGTCCACATTCTACTAGCTGGATAATAGCATTCCCTTAATGCTCTAATTGGAATCCTGCCATATCTTTATTTTAGGACGTTTGATAATGTGTCTGGTGTACTTCAATGGAAAACTAGAAAAATGAAGTCTAGATAGGTCTAAAGGTGAATACACAGTTCAGTCAAGCTCACAATCAGAGTTACGACCCAGTCCAGTTCTCCCTTCCTGATCTCCACAGTCAGTCTATGGTCCTGCCACACAACCACTGTGCCACTGCCACAAAACCTATATTTTGGCTTTTATTTTGGATTTTTTTGTTTTAATTGTTCCCTGAGATGATGACTTTTCCTTGTATTAAAGATCAGTTGAATTACTGAGCAATGCTTTAAGAGGCTCATAAACCAGTGTTAAATGAAAGCTCATAGAAACAATTAAAAAAATGAAGTTGTAACAATTTTCTATAACTGTTGAACAGCTTTTTTGTTGAGACCGTGTTTTTATTCTACAAGGCACATATGAATAAATCTGTTTCTACTCACTCTATAACATACTATAGAGAGTTGTCTATGTGATAAGCAGCTCAATTGAAAGTCAATGCCTACAATTCAAAGTGTTTGCCCTGGTGAATAGCCATGGAAATACCAGGAAATGCAAATCTTTTAAAGCAAAGGGATCATACAAGGAAATTGGTGGTATATGGGGAATTAATTGTCCCCTTTACCATACCCTGTTGAAATGTGCTATGGTAGGAACCAGTGATGCATGAATTTCAGATGCTGTTCTTTGAATTAAGCTCTCAAGGAGACTTAGGGACTCAGGAACTGATCCCAGTATGATCTTACCATTCCATCTTTTTAGGCTGACCTTTCCATTTCAGAGCTTGACAATGGCGACACTTTTCATTTGAAATCAGTTTGTTTTCTCTGCCACAGTGTCTCAACACTGTAAAGAGAGTCTCTTACTTTTGGCAGCCACACATCTCATGCTGAACATGACTCTACTACCTGGTAAAGAACAGGCTCTCACAGTAAGCACATAGCCTTTCAATGGAACTCTGTTTCATCTACTCAGGTAGAGAATGCTGCCTTGTACTTTGATTGGTCAGACACCCCTCAGATTAAGAATCAACCTTAGCTGCTCTTAAAAAAGCATATTGCCTTTGCAGTCAACTACCAAGTGGTCTTTATATCTATCTCTTTCATTTGCCCTCAAAACTGCCTCTCTCTCATGTTTGGTCCTTAAGTGATTATTCCTTTCAGACTGACTTTTGTTTTATTTTATTTTTAATATTTATTTCAAGGATATGAGGTACAATTCAGAGTTAGGTATACAAATTGCCATTATACAGATAAAGTTTGGGCCTCACTTTGCAGACTGACTTTTAGATTCTCAAAATTCTCTTTTGTTTTTAGTTTTTGCCAATCCAGACTTGTTCATCTTCAAAATGGCATTGTTACTCTAATTTCTTGAGAATACCCACAACAACAACAAAAAACAAGTACAATAATGTAAATGTTTGGAAACCCCTCTTATCCATATAGACAGATATAGAAAATATAAATTTTGAACCAAACTAATCAACATTTTAAATAAGATGCATTCCCGCCTGTATTTTAAGTCATACCATCCCAATTTTGTTGAATTGTTGAATTTCCATCCAGCTGTTTTCAATAGTTGGTAACAAACAGGAAGAAAGTTACTTTTGTTTATAGAGATTGTGTCCAAATGGCCTCAAAGCCATTCATCAGGCCACTTCAGACGTGTTCATTTCCCTTTACTTCTATTCATCATCTCTCCTCTTCTCTTAGAAAAAAAAAGATCCATGTATTTATCTCCTTCATCTTTTTAACCTACACCCACAGTTGAACCTTTTCAAAATCTGTAACTTGGCCTTGAAACTCCCTACCCTAAATCCCCCAGCCTCTTGCCTTCATTTATCCAGGAATCTCTTAAAATCCCATGTGCTAGTTTTATCACATAGCATTAGCTAACTACTTGAAAGAAAGATGGTGCAACCTTTGCTTTTCTCAATCTAAAAATGCTGAGTCTAAAAGTATTGCCACACCACAATATGCACTTATTCTTCTGCCTAATCAGAAAAGTAGTATGTTACTTCCTTTGGAAAATATTCTGTTCAATACTCAGTTGTCTATGTGCTCTTCATGACCATCCATCTATGTTCCCCCCTTACTTTTTAGAGAAAGAATAAAACTCCCTCTGTCCTATATTTCACAAATGTGTGCTACTGATGAAGACTGGTATTATGTGATGGAGGGTGAAGTTGGGGAGAGGAAGCTAACTCTGGCATCAGAGAGATGATAAGCCAGATAAATTAGTTAAAGATTGGTATTATTAGCTTGGGTTGGGGAGCAACATGTAATCAAATTGGTTAAGAGCCCAAAACGATTTTAGAGTTAGAATGGGTTAATTCGCTATACCAATGTTTCCTAAACCTTGCTGCAATATGTTAACAGTGTTATGAAAATGGGGGATGTTTTTTATAGAGTGATTTGAGTTCTTCAGGGTATATTTGGGGGGGTCCTCCCTTGTATTTTTCACATTCATATGTTTTTTCTGATGAAATTGAAATCAGTGAATCTTCTATGTGTAAGTACCATTGCTCCAAGCAGAAACGATGTCAGAGTTGCCTTTGAAAATTCAGACTGCCTGAGTTCATAGCATAGCTCTGCCACTTGCTTGGCATATGACCTTGGGCAAATTACTTAAACTTTTTGTACCCCTGATGTTCATCCACCAGACAGGGAAAATAATATCTGTCAGTTGGATTAAATAACTATAAATGTGTACAAGTATCTAGTACAAGGTAAATATTCAATAAATCTTTATATGCCTGTGAATTAAGAGGTGGACTGATTTGATCATATTGAAACTTTTCTCTAATGAAAGTATAGCCATATAGAGAACAGAACAACGTTTTAAAATATTTTCTTATGTCTATAAAATAAGTAGCAGTGATTATGCTAAAATTGAATATAAGACAGAAATCATAGATAAAAGAATGGTCACAAGATTCTTATTTTGAAATTTTAAATTTAAATATATGTGCCATGGCATCTATGGGCTTTAACAAATGGGGGGAAAATCGAACTGAAGATGAAATTTGTTCTTAGTGCTTAAGATTCATTCTACTTCTTTTTACTTCTTTTTTTTTTTTTTTTTTTTTTTGAGTCTCACCCCATTGTCTAGGCTGGAATACAGTGGCATGCTCACAGCCACCTCAGCGTTGATTCTGCTGGATTCTGACAATGCTTCACCCTCAACCTTCCAAGTAGCCGGAACTACAGGTATAAGCTACCATGCCCAGCTAAAATTTTTTTTTTTATTGTGGAGATGAGGTCTCTTCAAGTTGCCCAGGCTATTCTCGAATCCATGGGCTCAGGCAATCCTCTCACCTCAACCTCCCAAAGTGCTGTGATTATAGGCTTGAGCCACCACACCAAGCCCATTCTTCTTATTACTCAAATCCAAGAAAGAAACACCTGTTTCAATAAAGACACATGATGAAAAAAAAAAAGAAAATATAAATGTATTAGAAAGCACACCAAACTTGGTCTTTGTTTCTGTTTTCCAAAGCACCACCCAATTGTCAAGCAGTAGTTATGACTTTTCTGTTAGTAAAAAGTGGAAACAGGTCTCTTTTTTCAAGGGTATGTGATAGACCATGTGTTTTGCTAGGTGTCAGACTCTACAGATCAAGGGGCATGTCCCTGGCCCCGGGCAAGTTCCAAGCCCATAGGACAGTGGAGTAAACAGGCCATCCTGTTACCATACTGCGAGGGCACTGAAGGGATACAAAGAGGCTTTCTTATTTTCCAGAACAGTAATCATGGCTTAGGTTTCAGTGACTACATGGTCCACACACAGCTGGAATATCCCATAATTTTATTTGTTTAAGACAAAATATCTGCAGATGTCTTTATAAAGGGAAGCAAACCTAGAGCTGAGATTTTCTTACAGGAAAGCAGAGTTCATCCAGGTCCAGGAGCAGAAGATGCTCTGGTCGGCGGCAGGGACGTGGGTACTCAGCCGCATTCTGCGTGTGCTCCTCTGTACAGCTCTGGCCACCTGGTGACTTTCTCGCAGTCCCTGTGCCATTCTGTCTCTATGGGACAGGGGATCTTCATGGGTCAGCTGTATTCCCAGCTCAGTATCTGGCCCTTGGTAGATACCCAGGAAATGTTTGTTGAATGACATTGAGTGAACGAGTGTGCAGTCAACAAACGTACGAACTCAGGGCAAAGGAAAATCCTTTACAAACAACACACACACCCAAGGACAATGCCATTTGGAGTTGCTGGTCGTCCAAAGTGACGGGGCCAGGGCTCAGCACTGGCCGAGAGCCCATGGCCCACACAGGGTCACTAGGGCGTCAGAGGGTCTCCCACACAGAGGAGGCATGAAACTGCCCTGAAGGAGGCCTGTGCAATTCCTCATTTAATGGACAGCCATCATGGAAACATTCACCATTATTTTGAGCATCTCTGTAAACATCCATTTTTCTTTGGGACTGCGGGGTGGGGGGGGCTTGGCTGCTGTGCTTTGATGATGTGGTGGTGTGGCTTGCCACATATCGATTGGCCTTATTCTTTTTATTTTTAGGACATTTTGTTTTCCAAGGTGGCTCCGAGCTCCCGCGGCAGTGTGCATGTGCCCAGCCAGCATTTTGTATTCCTGTCACCGCTGCCGAGGTCATATCTGTTTAGTGCTGGAGGTTGTTAGGCCATTATCAGCCACTGATGCCTCTCCAGCTGCGAGACTAATTTGGATTCAGGGAGGAAACACGGACAGATCTCCCCTCGGTCATTCACCAGCAGGACTACCGGCGTCTGCGCTCTCTGTGTTGTCAGGGGCTGAGGGTGCACAGTGGCTTATTCACCTATCTCGGAGTGACAAAACAAGAGGGAAGAGCCCAGTCAGGGTCTAACACCCACTCCCAGAAACACGGCAATGCCTTTGGCATGCAGTGAGCAATTTACAGGGCTACATTTTAGGTTTACATTAGACACGTATACATGGACATCATGCCATCTATAATTCATGACGAATAGCAAATTATTCTAATGGACTTTCCTACTCTATTTGTGTGAGTCTACCTTTCCGTACTGGGGGAGAGAAACAAATTCCTGGTTGGCTTCTGATCACTTCCTGTCTGATTGCAAGTGTTTTCCTCTCCTTTGTACAAGCTCTGTGGCCATTACGACGCAGACATTTAGGAAGAAGGAAAGAAGGCTATGCACCCGCACCTTTCTCCTCCCAGAGTGCATTCTGAGAATGTTTGATTCTCTTATTCCTTCATATGGCAGAGAGACCAAATGGGGGAAATATGAGAGCGAGCATGTGGCAGGAGCTGACCAAAGGAGCCTTGTGATTTCAAACAATACCACGTCAGTTGGCTGCCCTGGGCCGGGTCCTTCCCCTTCCGCATTCTTTACCACACCAGCTTTGATGAGCAGAGCTCGCTTTGAAATCAAAGACCCCTATGAAGGGGGCGCAGAGCAGAGAGAGTGGGGGTGGGGGTGGGGCCAGGCAGGGACCCTGGCCTCCTGGGTCTCGGCCTAAACACAGGAACAGTGGTTCTAATGAGTGAACTCAACACGTCTGAGTTCCAGGACACATTTGTAAGTATCAGGGTTCTTCCAACATTGTCCACGTGAAGGAAAGAACCCAGAATTTGGACTCTAGTCTCGTCCTTGGAGCTGAGTTTATACAAGTTAACCATAGAAGAGATAATTTCTAAATTCAGATATCAGGCACCAAGTCAAATCAACGTTTCCATGAGTGATTTTAACCATCTCCCTGGAAGAAAGACCCAGGGAACATTTTAGCTTAGAATTCCTAGACCCTTAAAACTTAAGACCTTCCTTTGAGAAGTGTCTGTTCATATCATTTGCCCATTTTATAATGGGGTTGTTTGTTTTTTTCTTTTCTGCGCGTTGCATTTGGCCAATAGGAGGCAGCAGCAATAAAGAGAGGTTCCAGTATTTCTTTCCCTGGCTTCTTCCCTTCTGGACCAAGGTTGGCAGTGATTGCATTTAGAGGAGGATTTCCATGAAATGAATGAAGCTTAAATTTCAGAGTCTCTCACATATGCAGGCTCTATCCAACGCCTACTGAAGGGCTCCAACAGTGTGTTCACATGGTCATGTTTTCATTAAAAGAAAAAAGATAGCAAATAGAGAAGTATATTTGAAAAGACATTTTAGAACAAATGAGAAATTTGAGACTCCCGATTAGGGCATATGAAAGATATCTTCTTTTATCATCTTTAAATGTATTTATTTAAAAATTGAGAGACAACTTAATTAGTAAAATATGAAGCAAAAGTGATATTTTGAGTGATTAAATTAACATAAACTATTCTGATATTGAGAAATAAAATTTATTTCAATTTATACCAAAAGCTGTAATTCACTAAAAGGAAGGGCTAAAGTATGAATAGAAAGAATGAATAGGCTCTTGAATTGTTTGATAATCTAATTAACAAACAGGAATGAATCATGCAGACTCATTGGAGAAAGATGTAAATTTGTTGGTGCTTTGACATGAATTACTGACACTGGTGAAGATAATATAAAACTCACAATAAGACACTATATAACGAGGACAGTTAGAACAAACTGGTTAATGACTATTGTCAATTCAAAGAGCATTTGGTATTAGTCACTACACAAGAAAACTTAAAATGTCCTGTAATCTTATAGTTTACACATGAAATACATTTGGTGGAAAGTTTTCCAAATTTGACTATAAAACAAAAATATATACAACATTAACAATATAAATTTTGAAGCTTTAAAAAATTTTCTAAACTATAAATGACAAAAAAATTTAAATTAATCACGTTAGAGAAATTAGCGACTTATTTTTTCTCTCTATAAAAATGATATTACAAAATTATTATATAAAGAACTAATAAGAATATGCAACCAAGAAATGTAAGAAAAAAGCATTCCAAAGTTATATCTATTAGTTAATTAGTAAATTATTATGTCGTTTTTCTGGTTTTTGTTATGTTTGTGGTATTTGTTAGATTTTAAACATTTGTGATTTTTTTATTTTAAAATATTTGTCTTCATGCCTGATCTCATATTTGTAATATTGTATTCTTTTTCTTAAAAAGAATCCTTTGGTTTGCACAAACTTAAGCCCTGTGCAAGCTGGGTCAGCCTCTGTCTTATGGCCCCTTTCTACACTGGTAACAACCCCACCCCTTCACCTTGACTCTTTGGGCCTGAATGTAGTAACATCCTTTGTAATCTCAAAGGAATTTATTGTCCTTTGTTGGTTTCCTTAACTCATATTTCTCAGTCTTGGCACTATTGATATTTTGGGTGAATAATTATTTGTTATAGGGGCTGTCATGTGTAGTATAAAATGTTTAGCACTATCCTTTGCCTTTGAACCCTTAGAATCCAGTAGAACTTCCCAGTGTGACAACCAAAAATGTCTCCAACTTTGTCAAATATCAGCTGAATGGAAAAATGTTCACCCCCAGTTAAGAACTACTGTCCTGTAACTTTATAATTGAACCCTTTATTAAAATCCCTTCATTTTCTCCTTTGAATTTGCCACTTTTTTCTAATGAGATTATTATCAAATAACATGTCAAAATGATAAGAACATATGGATTTCACTGTTGCCCAGGCTGGAGTGCAATGGTGCAATCCTAATTCACTGTGTCCTTGAACTCCAGGGCTCAAGTGATCCTCTTGCCTCAGCCCTCAGAGTAGCTAGGACTACAGGTACATTACCATACCAAGTTAATTTTTAATTTTTTAATTTTTAATTTTTAGAGACAAAGTCTCATTATGTGGCCAAGGCTGGTCTCAACCTACTGGCCTCCCAAAGTGTTGGGATTACAGGCGTGAGCCACTGCACCTGGCCCATTTTTTTCTTTAAAAGAAGAAAACAACTATGCATTATATTTCTGTATGTGAAGTGCTAGTCTGATGCCAATTATTTCTAAATGCTAAGTAGCTTAAAAGAAAGGAAAAAATATGCATACTAAATGACAAGTATAAAAATGAAAAAAGAAAAATATGTTCTAGAAAGAAAAAGGCATAATGTCAATGGCTAAAGATGGTGAAGAAAAAAACTTGAAAATAATTAAACAGGCTCAGAAGATTCAAGCAAATTAAGCAGGGCACATTACAGAAGAAACAAAAAAGTGGTAGGTCGAGACAGCATTTTCCCTGATGGCGGATGGAAGGAGGTTGGTAAGTTCTCTTTCTTTGAAACCAACTGTAAAACTGGATAAAACTGTCAAAAATAACCTCTGGAAATCAACCAAAGGCAAACAACAAATTGAGAAATGTTTATTCATCAGAACTGCTGAATGTTAGGTAAGAACAGTGGGAGTTTGTAGTGGTGTTGCCTGGGGCTGTTTCCTTTCCTGGCCCTTTTCCCCCTACCCGGCTGGCTGTGCAGTAAAGCCAGGAGAGGGCTAGTTGTGAAAAACACCACTGCTTAGAGAGGGCTGGTTTAATTTGGAGTGGAGGGGAAAAAAATTCAAGTCAGTGGTGTTGTCAGTGAATACAGCAAACTTGAAGAAAATGAATGGAGAAAGCCCACAGCTCTATGAAGCTAATATTACATTCCTTTTTAGGGCAAGAAACAGATCAGCTGACAGGCAAAATAATCGGAACATCCTGGATACTCAGGGGCTGGAGACAACTCAGGGCTGGCGAATCTCTCCACATTCTTTGGCTGATCCCAAAGCAGAAAAGAACCGGAGAACCTAATAGAAAGTAAAAGTCAGGGGAAATGTAGAAAGTGCTCTACAACCCACACAGAGACCCATCAGCAAGGGGTAGAAACATTTATTAGCTCAAGAAGTTTGAACACATTTTCTGATAAAGTATTGATTAGCTGCTGTACAGTCTAGGTGACCCCTAGGAAACAAGGTTAAAAAAAATGGGCAGACTTACCAGTTCCCAAACTGCAAGAGGAAGAAAGATTTCACAGATTAAGTTCAGGCAAGATTAAAAAAAAAAAAAACAGACCAAACCAAACACCAACAACATGATAATGTATATGGAAAATCCTAAAGGATACACAAAAACTAAAACAGAAAAACCCTCAAAAACACCCTAGATAAAAATTACCTATCGGGTACAATGTACACTAGTTGGGGTATTGTGTACACTTACAGCCCAGACTTCTTCACCACTATACAATTCATCCATGAAACTAAAACCAGTTGTACCCCTGAAGCTATTGAACAAAAATTCCCCCAAAACCCTAGAACTTCAAAACAAAGTCATAGGATTAAAAATTGTTTTTATATTTATATATTATATAAAATTAACATATGAAATTAGGAAATCGATCTCATGCAAGACTGAACAAAAACTATTAAGTATTGCTAAAAGAAATCAAACAATGTTTAAATAAATAAGAAGATCATATTATGGGTTGGAGGATTCAGAGTTTTTAATATGGCAATCATCCCCAAATTGATTTACAGATATTATACACTTACTATCAAAATTCCAGAAAGTTTTTTTCTGTAAAATTGATAAACATGTCTCCCAAATTTATGTATAAATGTGGAGATTGTAAACATAAATTTTTTTATTTGAAAAAATAAGAATTGAAGGATGGATAGTATGCACTTATAAGACTTTCTCTGAAGCAACAGTAATCAAGACAGCATGGTTTTGGTGTAATGACAGACATAATTATCAGTGGTACAGCATAGATTGTCCAGAGATAAATCCATACGTTTATGGTCAGTTGATTTTCAGCAAAAGTGCCAGGACAATTCATGGAAGAAAAGATAGTATTTCCAACAAATTGTGCTGAAACAATAGTATATCCATATGCAAAAAACCAAGCATAGGCCCTTATCTTTCATTACACATAAAAATCAAATAAAAATGAATCATAGACCCAAGTGTACAAGCTAACATAATAAAAGTTCTAGAAGGGAACAAAGGAGAGACTCTTTGTGTCTAGGTTAGGCAATGATGCCAAGAGCAGGATTCATAAAAGAGAAAAATGGATAGATTGGATATTATAAAAATATAACTTTTAGCTCTTCAAAATATACCTTCAAGAGAATAAAAAGGCACATACTGAGAGAAAATATTTGCAAAGTGTATATCTAATAAAGTATTTGCATCCAGAATCTATAAATAACCCCCACAACTCAAAAATAAGACAAACAGCCCAAATTAAGCAAATAAAAAGATGTTAAAAATAATTACTCATTATGGAAATGCAAATTATGATCACAATGAGATAGTACTATATACCTATTAAAGTAGTTGTAATTATAAAGACAGTGTCAAATGTTGGTGGAGATAGAAAGAAACTTGAACTCTCACATGTCACTTGTGGGAATACAAAGTGGTACAGCCACTTTGGAAAGCAATTTGGTAGTTTTTTTAAAAAAGCTAAACATTAATTTACTATAGCTCCTAGTAACGTTACTCCTGGCATCTAGTCAAGAAAAATGCAAACATATGTCCATATGACTTGTATACTCAAATGTTCAGGAGCATTATTCATAAGAGCCCCAAACTAAAAATAACTCCAATTTCCATCAAGTTGTGGATAGATAAACAAAATGTGGTGTGTCCATATAGTGGACTATTATTCAGTCATAAAAAGGAGCAAACTATTGACACGTGCTATGATATGAATGTATCTCAAAAAACATTATGCCCAGTGAAAGAAGCCAGACACAAAGAACCACATCTTATTTGATTCTATTTGAATGAACTTTTCAGAGAAAGCATATCTATAGAGACAGAAAGCAAATCAGGGGTTGTCTGAGGCTGAGGGTGGAAGCAGTGTTTAACAGTAACTGGTCATGAGAGATCTTTTTTAGGGTAATAGAAATGTCCTGGATTGTGATAATCGCACAATTCTGTATGTTACTAAAAAGAATAGAATTGTACAATTGTAATGACTATATTTTCTGGCCTACAAATTACACATCAGTAAAGCTATTTAAAAAACAGAGGTAGATGACTGGGTGTGATGGCTTATGTCCATAATCCCAGTACTTTGGGAGGCCAACACAGGAGAATTGCTTGAACCCAGGAGTATGAGATCAGCCTAGGCAACATAGTCAAAACCTTGTCTCTACAAAAAAATTAAAAAAATTAGCTGGGTGTGGTGGTACGCACCTTAGTCCCAGCTACTTGGGAGGCCGAGATGGGAGGATTGCTTGAGTCCAGGAGGTTGAAGCTGTGATGAGCTGTGATCAGGACACTGCACCCCAACCTGGGTAACAGAGTGAAACCCCAATTTAAAAAAAAGAAAGAAGAAAGAAAGGAGTAAACAAACAAACAAACAAACAAATAAATAAAAGAGACACAGAGAAAGGTATGTCATAATGTTCGTAAACAAGTGACATTTTCACACACAAAAAATGGAAATGATGTTCCAATTTGGCCACAGAAACCTAGTTGTCTTATAAAATTAGCAATCACTTTTTAATCATTCCTTTTTTTTTTGCATTTTAATGCTAATATTTGCAAGTTATTTTTTGTAAACAGAGGGATATAGAGTAAGTAGTTATCCTTCAAATTTCTAAATGAGTGTGACCCTGGAGGCATTAGAGAGAATTGCCTTTTACATTGGAAAGGGATGTTAGGATTTACAATTAGGTTTATCCAATTTTATTGTGCTCATTTTTTGTTTCCAATTTTCCAGGTTCAGTAACCTTGCTTAACTTTCCTTTGGCTCAGTTCTCCTTTACAACTTCACCTGTTCTATAGGTGATAATTGCTCAACAATGTTTATTAACTTATGTAACAAAATATTTTTTTCGTTTTGTTAAACAAGGTGCATGTATCACACTGGCTTGCATTTATCACTTTAGGTTCTGTGTATCTGGCCTAGATGATATTAACATGAGTGAAACATTAGCTTGACTTGGTCTGGTTCAGCTTTGACCAAATATGTTCTGTGTCCATACATCAAGTGTCTAAAACTCATTTGCAGGTGTCAGCCATGTCCCTTTCAATCAAGTTAGATAGTGTGACTTGGAAGCAGATTACTGATTAGCATACTGTCTGATCAATCTAATAAACTTTAATTCAGTTCTGTTTAGCTTATTCCTCCCCAGGGCGCAGTGAGACTTCCACCAACTTGTTGAGGTAAAGCTCTGATCACACAGACTTAATGCAACCCAGGTGAACTTACCCAACATTTCTCTTACAACCACAAGTTACACTAGAGGCTGCCAATATACAGTCACTCGTTTAGTTTCCTGTCTTACCTAACTATTCATTTACTGGATGACCAGTTGTACTTTTCCAGAATTTGCAACCACTGAGTTAGCACATACCTATTAAAATTAATTATAACCATTGAGATAAATACTCCAAGACATCTGAAAATTCTAATAGAGAAAAC
Organism: Tarsius wallacei; assembly: GCA_963574415.1. Taxonomy (NCBI): domain Eukaryota; kingdom Metazoa; phylum Chordata; class Mammalia; order Primates; family Tarsiidae; genus Tarsius; species Tarsius wallacei. The sequence continues at coordinate 16,763 of CAUYQG010107589.1, forward strand.
ATTAAGTTTGTAAGCCAAGATTTTCTCTGTTTGGTATAATTACCAATGTGTGTGAACATAATAATCTACTAAGTATATTAATAATTTGAAAGTTAATTTGGTCATAGCATGGGGTTTCACTATTAAATTTCTAAAACTAGAAACATCCTAAACTCATGTTAGCCTTTAAAACAGAAGCATTGAAACTGAACTGGATAAAAAAATGTGGTACATATACACAATGGAATATTATGCAGTCATGAAGAAGGATAAACATATGGAATTCGCAGCAACTTGGATGGATTTAGAGTCAGATCTATCACAGAAACAAAGAACAGAGTACCACATGTTCTCACTCATAAGTGAACCCAGAACATTTACCATAATACTTTGAGAAAGGGATTGGCAGTAGGGGGATACTGCCGGGTAGGGTGGGGGGGCACAACATCACTAAGAGTACCTGATCTCAAACCAGGCAAAGTGGGGGCCAAAGGGAGGCCCAGACTTTACCTATACAATGACCACTTTTTACCTCATCCTAAATTGTATCCTATATCTTTAAAATAAAAAAGTAAAAATAACAACAACAACAACAACAACAACAACAACAAAGAACAAAAAACCCCAGAAGCATTTATATTTCTTTTTGGTGAAACTGTCTTCTACTATGCTGATTTTCCCATTCTACCTTTGCATTGGGGCTTGTCAATTTTTCCCCCCCTAATTTGGACGTTTGAGGGAACATAGTACAGTAAAAAGAATATGGATTTTCTAGTCAAACCATCCAAGGTTTAGATTTTAATTACAACAACCAGTATTGTTTGCTAGGAAAGTCATTAATATCTCCATGTCTCAGTGTCCTTACCTTAGAATGGAGTTAATAAATCTATCTCAGAAAGTACTGTGAGGGTTAAAAGCAATGTCTGTAAAGCACTCGGCACAAGTAGGTACACAACGAATATGGGCTGCTGCCCTTTCTCTTCCTCTTCTTTTTCCTCATTATGACAACCTTTGCATGTCTGCATACATAAACCAATGAGTTTATTTTATTCAAGTTTTCTTTTTTAGAAAGAGGGATATGGGGTAAGTAGTTATCCCTCAAAGTTTGAAGTGAGGCATTAGAGAGAATAGAAAGAAAAGATATACTTTTATTTCCTTATAAAGCCTCTCTTAATCATTGGGAAATAGGATAATTCTTTCATTTATTCAATGACATTTATGTGCTCGTATTATGTGCTAGTGTTTGATATACAGATATGAATAAAATTAAGGTCTCTGCCCTCAAGGAATATATGAGAGGGGACCCCCTTCAATGGAAATTATTGAAAAAATTTGTGTATTTATTCTTACATGTTTAAATTTCAGTAGCCTTCAAAGTATTCTCCATTTGATGCAATACATCTATCAATACACATTTTTCCACTGCTCAAAACAGTTTTTTGAACTGACCAATTTTGATGCCTTTTAGTGCTTCTGCAGTTTTTTGTTTCACTTCTTCCACATCAGCAAAATGTTTCCCTTTGAGGATTTTTTCATCTAGGGAAACAAACAAGCAAAAAGCTGTTTGGGGCGAGACGAAGTGAATAGGGAGCGTGAAACATGGGCATCATGCCATTTTTGGTAAAAAACTGCTGAACACTTAGCACAGTATGGGGAGGTTATTCATGTAAATCATCTATTATAAAATGGACAAATGCATTGAAAGAATGTTAAAAAAAAAAGGAAAAATGGAATTAAAAAATCACTGTAGTTCAATACAACCTCTCACTACGCTAGCTGGTACACTAATGATGATGGGTTCCTAGAACAATTACCTTGCAGGGTAAGCCTGTACTACAAGGGGACTGCCCTCCAAAAAATCTTGCCTAAGTTATATAGTCAAAGGATAGTTGCTCTGTTAGTCTTCATAATCCATCTTTTTGATATTATGCCAATGATATGGATTTTTCTCTGGTTGGACTGGACTACAAGAGTGTCAGCTCAATGAATGGGTCAGCAAGCAGAGCCTCAAAGAGTGTCAGCTTGATGGGCTGGCAAGCCTAGTCCCAGGAGTGTTGGCTCTAATGGACTGGTAAACCAAGCCCCGAGAGTGTTGCTGATTCCGTGGGCTGGCAAGCCAGCCCCCACAAGTGTCTCAGGTTTGGCGTCTCACTTTCTGCCAGCAGCTTTTCTGGTTTAGCTGGCTGCGACAGGCAGCAAGCCAGCCTCTGCGGTGAATGGCTCTTCTGCTCTGATGATCTTCTTACCTCTTCAGGTCTGGGTTCTTGTCTGGTGCCCAGGAGGAGTGAGGGACATGAATAGCTGGAAGGTGGGAAAGCAAGATTTATTGAGAGGACAGAAAAACGCCCACAGCAGGAGAGGACCTGAGCGGGTTGCCAAATTGGAACTGAAACCTGGTGCTTGTATAGCCCTAAGACTAAGTTGATTGGCTAGCATTAGCTGTGTGCTGATTGGTTGGCACTAGCTGTGCTGATTGGTCAGTACTAAGAACCAATTGGCTGGAGGTAGGGTCCTAATAGTGAGCTGATTAGTGGGCACTTAACAGTGAGCTGACTGTTTTTTTTTTCCTGTCCCAGCAGTGAGTGTTTTCTTGCCCTAGCCTGGGGGGCTTGTAGGGCACTTGTTTACCTACACCACTGTATCAGTCCAAGGGGTCTGAAGGAAGTTTGCTACTTTGTTACCGGGGGACCCACCCTGTCTGTCTGCCTAGCTTTTCTCTCGTTAGCTATCTCCTCTTTCATCAAGATACGTGCAGCATTAGTGAAGTAGAACACTTATTGCTACTAGCAATGGTGAATATAATAATCTCTGTTTTCAACACCCATGGGACTTCTCTGCCTGCACACTGCTTTCCTCCCTGCCATTTTAAAATAGCTTAACCAGGGTTATCATCAGACACAGATTCTCTATAGAACAGAGGTGGGAATAGACAATTTCAAGGGTTGCTTCCAGTTTTGTGATTTATGATTTTTATGAATTAGTAGATTAAAGCTTTATTCCATTTATTTGCATTTTTTAAATCAGAGGATAATGTTTAACCCAAATGAATGAATCTCTAAAGAGAGACTTTCAAGCGTGATGGCACATGAGGAGAAGGGAGATGTTTTATGGAAGGACAGGAATGACCTACTTGACCCTGGTTCAGTCCTATACAATAAGCAACCATCTAATTGTGGTCTCTGATCCTGGATGTGCGGTAGCTAGCGTTTAAGTTCTTGAATGTAGAAAAAATAAAAGATATGTTGCTTATCTTATACATCACTTATTGTAACAATTTGAAAACACCCCTCAAGTAACAAAAAACAGTGATTTACAGAGGAAACTTACAGAAACATTTTTCTGGACTCGGTGAATTTTAGCATTAATAATAACTTAAGGCATCCTCTTAAAATACTCTCTCAAAGTATTTTGCTCATATAGACAATTATTTTAAAAGGTATATACAATAAAAACAAGGCCATCAGTATCATATCACTGTTTCATTACAATTACATAAGCATTTTAATGAAAACAATAATTACAATAGCAAAAATTTATTGAAAGAGGGTGCATGACTCTAGTTAATAATAATGGACTGTACATTTTAAAGTAGATACAAAGGAATTTTATATGTTCTTATCACAAAAATTATAAGTATTTGAGGTGATGAATATGCTAATAATTCTGATTTGATTATTTCACAATGTATACATGCATCAAAATACCATTTTGCAATCCATACATATATACTTATTCTTTGCCAATGAAAAATAAAACTAAAAAGGTGTATGTAAAACAATCATAGAAATGTATTAATTCCTAGCTTATCCTTGACAAATTAATTTTAACAGTATACAGAAAATACCTCATATCTTCTGCTATCAAGATAAAAAAATTTGTACCAAAAATTCTGTTTTTTTCCTGTTATTTGGTCGGCATGAAAGAGAAATCAATTTCCATAAGGAGCCAGCATTTCCAGCTTTCCATCTTTTCTAATTATACCAAAAGTCACTCTGAAGTCAGACTACTTTTATGCATTAATTAACCTGATTCTCTCATGCAAATATTTAACAAACATCCAGGAAACAAATATTCAGACATTGATTGAATTAAACAAATATTCTGACATTGATTGAATTAAACTGAACCCATAATGCAGATTCCACATGCTGTTTATTTTGTCCCCATCTGAAGTGGATGGGTAGGTGTGGGTTTGACTTTTCTTACACTCCTGGGGTTTTGAGCATCATTTGATGTAATTAATTTCTCTACAAACTGGGTGTCAGAATCATAGTTATTTCTTAATCAGAGAAATGGACTATAATCTAGATCACTAGGGTTGATCTTTCTCAATGTGAACTCTAGCTCTCTTGTTTAAATCATGTTTAATTTTACATAATTATAAGACAAATTACAGAAGAAAAGCTTAATATGTACATAATTCCCAAGCACATTTTTTGTTTATGTTAATAGAAATGCTAGAATACCAGCAGTGTTATATCTCAATCAACAACTAATAATCATAGTTGATTTGTGAATATAAAGATGACTTGTCCCAACTTGATAATAAATTGCATCAAAGGCAAAGGGGAATAAGGTGAACAACAACCTTTGTTTATGCGTGATAAGCCTTAGAAATATAGCATTTCTAAACCTTTTTTGACTGTTGCCCTTTCTTTCTCTCTCCTTGGCTTCTTGCTTTTCCTTATTCAACAATTACTTATTCAAAATGTGCTATTCTGCAGGATATGTACTAGACACTTAATATGCTATTCTTTACCATTTAAGTAATAGTTTATTGTACATAGCATTTTGGGAGGAAAAACATAAGAGGAGGGGAAAGAGGAGGGGCTGAGAGCATGGGACTGGTAGAGAAAGGATCAAGACAAAGGCAAAGGGCAAGTTGTTAATATTAATTCACATTATATTGAACTTTGTTTCCCCTTGAGTTGGTTGCTTTATTCACTTACCAAATATTTATTGAGCAAATACTGTGTTCCAGGCACAGTCCTAGGCCTTGGGGATGCAAAGTCAAGAAAGACTTGCTTATTCTTGCTCTCAGGGAAGGTACAACTTAGTGGGGGAGAGAGAAGTCAATAAACTTCAACAGTGAAGAGGTGGAAGAGTGTGCTGTAAGAGCCATGCCCAAAGAACCACGCAAGCCCAGAGAGAGTGCCTCTAAGTGAGATGACAAAACTGTACAGAATTTACTATGAGAAGGCTCAAAGTAAAACAAAACAAACCAAACAGAACAATTTTATTTGTCAAGTTGACCTAGATATAAAGGGAAGAATTTAATGAGGAAACAATTACATGACTATACCTTTGCCATCTCATCAGCCTGCAAAATATCTTCCTTAGATTAAAATATATGACAGTGCATTTTCCTTTTGTTATGCTACATTTTAATGCTTATTTACTGCTAACTAACTTTATAAATGCATGCTCCATATGATGATATTGTGTGGTAATTCTAATGTATAGACCTGTAAATATTATTGTTTCTTTGACGAGTCCCAAATTGATTCACCCTAGTAGCAAGTTGTTAACATTGTACTGATTATTTTAACCAAATTAAACAAATTGGCAGATATTTTGATGTCTGTTCACTGGTGTTATTATTATTTTTCTAGTGAAGAGGTTTGTGTTTGTAATGGTATGATTGACAACTCTTAAAAAAATCAGCTCTGCCAATCACACCCTTGTATGGTGGTACAAAGTCAAAGTAGGAATGTCTTTCTTTTCTGAGTTCACAGAGAGAAGGGCAGACAAAACACTTTACATAATTGTCTTTGGTAGGATAACACTCATTAGTGAACAACTATATCCTACTGCATAAACTGTGTGTAAACCGAGAGTCTATCACATGATGCCAATTTTAAAAAACCATTCAGTTTCAATGTCGCTTCAGACAGGTGATCAAAGTAGCCCTGGCATCAATATATTAACCACTAGTTTAGAGTTATCTTATAACCAAAGAAGCAAATATTACAGAAATAAAGTTTTCATACATTATAATGCAGAAAATGTGTGTGTAATTTTATCAAAATAATGTTAATATTAAAACAAATTAAGTATTAGAACTGTTCAATGATGGCACATAATAAGAGTAAAATGGTACATATTCTTCTATAATTCTGATTTTGCAAATTTATGTCAAATTAATACAGCATCTGACTTAAGGTAGCATTCACCCTGCTAGGAGAGAAATCACTCTTAAGCAAGATATTAATTCATAGGCAGAGGATATACCAGAGATTTCTGAATAGATAACATAATGAAAATCCTGGAATTACTTCTAGCTTTTGCCATTTTAGCTTCATCATTATAAGAGAAGAGTGGTACTAATTTTTTCTAGCAAATTTAATAATAATTAGGTAATTGAATCTCCAAGTCATAGCATTTTTTTTTCTTCTTTGGTATCAGATATTTAAAGCTTCAATGAAGCCTAAGTAAGAGGAGTTTCTTAGGAACGAGTCTCACCGCAATTAAGCCCTTTATAATAAACCCACTTTCATTAGCTAGTGAGAATTGTCAGAATATTGGCTTTACCACTCCCTACATAATGTTTGTTAATAGGAAACCCATCTATTTTTTATTTATTAATGAATTCCAATTTAGACTAATGATTAGTGCATTTGCTTTATTATGAAATTTTATTATATATGGCATTTATTATTTTTAACTTATTTGTTTTATTAATAGTTATCTAATCATTCCTGCAGCTGGTGGCAAATCCATTTTCTTCAAGATTCACAGATAAGCTTGTCATAAATCTCTTTGTATTTTCCTAATTTCTGGGCTAGTACAAATATAAATATTTGATGCTAATTCATTCAAAGTGACATGACAGCAAAAGCACCAGCTAAAAAATTCTCAATTTATAAAAATAGCATACCTATGACCTTAACCAATAATATATTTATTATACTGTGTCTATAAAAGATAATTACATTCAATGTAGGAAGGGGGAACACAGGAAAGTTGATAAGTGCTGTGAAAATACTTAACATTTTTTGATAAATGATGATTATTGTGGCAATCTTGTTTTAATGATATGCCTTCAAATATGTTCAGAAATGCCTGTTTTTTAAATTACTATCTCACATATTTTAAAAACCATAGAGAAGAAGATGCATGACAATTGCCTAGAGTTTGTAAGACGCCTATTTTGTTTTGAGTTTCTTTCACTTAACTAAAACTTTGAGTCTGATCATTGTTTTAGTTCATGCTGCGTTACTATCTTAGAAGCCATTGTACTTTTGGCAATATTATTGTCTACCTGGTTCTTGACTAAATCTTTGAATTGGTATTTGTTTAACCTGGTCATTGTACATTCTTATCCCTGGTAATAATTTTTTTTTTTTTTTTTTTGAGTTGGAGTCCCACTCTGTCGCCCAGACCGGAGTGCAGTGGCATGCTCCCAGCACCGCAGCCTCGACATGCTGGGATCCCGTGATCCTTCTTCCTCAGCTTTCCAAGTAACTGGAACTACAGGCGCACGCTGGCACACCCGGCTAATTTTTTGATTTATTGTAGAGATGAGGTCTTGCCAAGTTGCCCAGGCGGGTCTTGAACCCTTGGGCTCTGGCAATCCACTCACTTCAGCCTCCCAAAGGCGCGGGATTACAGGCTGAGCCACCGAGTCCGGCTAGAATGTTTTTTCTTACATTGACCATTTCTCACTGGTCAAACTTGTTTGGTCAATCAGAGCTTAGTTGTTGGTCTCAGGGAATGTCTCCCTCCAGCCTCTGCTTCCTGATAGGGTTAGTTTTGGCACAAAATCTATGACTGGTAGTTTCCTGGCTGTATTTGTCTCACTGTATTTTTGCATCTAGATGTCTCCCGGACCAGATTGTTTCCCCTATCAGAGTGAACTTTTTGAAGACAAGAGCTCTAACTTAGTCATTTATTTTTTACTTCAGTGCCTAGTGCCTGGCAGTTTCTGGTATGGTACATGATAGGTGTTGATATGTATTTGTTGCATTAAAAACAATGTAATTGGCCATTCTTATAGAAACAGATTGCTGTAATACCTGGAAGTGATACAGAAGGATGGATCACTAGGCATGATATGACTAAACGTCTGGAAGGAGTATATATCACCAGGAAACTGCCAAATAATGTGGCTGTAGAGCCCTCTGTTTCTTTCAGCGTTTTAAAAAGAGTATTATTTTATCTCTATTTTATTTATTTATCTTCTTTGAATACATGGTCTCATTCTGTTGCCTAGTCTGGAGTGTAATGGCACAATTATGGCTCACAGCAGCCCCAACCTCCTGGGCTCAAGTGATCTTCTTGCTTCAGCCTCCCAAGTAGCTGGGACTACAGGCACATATCACCACACCCAGCAAAATTTTATTTTATTTTTTTTGTAGAGATGGGATCTGTGTATGTTGCTCAGTCCTCAAATGATCTTTTCTCCTCAACCTCTCAAAGGTCTGGAATTATAGGTGTGAGACATTGTGCCCGGCCTTATTTTATCTTTTAGTTTCCCTGAAGTTTAGAACCTGGGTGATTTTTCTTCTTGTATCAACTCTTCCCTTCCCACTTTTTTTTTTAATGAATAAGAAGAACACATCCTGCAGGAATACTCTGAAAACTTCATCAAGCTTCCAAACTTAAAAAAATATTGCCAAGTTATGCACATCTTAAGATTTTTCTCTTATAAAGCCAAGAAATGTGAAACTTATTAGCAGTTCTCATATACCAAGCTTCATGAGGAGAAGGAAAATGCAGCAGTGAGTGTTCCTATGGCAATGAGGCTTTAGTTCTGACTCCTTTCCCAGCTTTGCAACCAGCGAGCTGTGGCTGTGGAGTCGTCACTCAACCAGACAGCTGGTGGAGCCTCCTAGGACCGAACAGTTGCTTCAACTAAAATCTATGTTGAATTTGCTTTCCTATTTTCTTCTCTGTTAATTCTAACTTGTGATTAAAAAAAAAAAGCCCCTCATGCTTATGTACTGATAACTTGGTGGATTTTTCATAGAGCTTGCTTTTCTTTCATATACATATAACTAATCTATTTTACATTTTCTGGTGCCTGACTTATGAATCAGCCTGTATTTTGTGGGCTTGTATCATACCATTCAGAAAAAAGTCTGAAAATCAGAGTAGGGTATCATCTTGGAGCAGGAGCTCAAACTCTGATTGATGGTATTTGCACTGAGGCCGTGTATTAAGTACCTCAGGCACCTGAAGGTTTATCGGCAATGTCAGTGGGGTAATTGTGTCATAACTTAGAATTCAGTGTTGGATCATTGGGGGCTGTTTTTAGGTCACAGTAAGAGATCCATGACATGAGAATTCTTTCCACTCTTAAGTTGCATCACTGGATAAAATTACAATTTGATTCTCCTATCTGTAAAAAATTGAATTTAGCTACAGGGGCTAAAGGTAGCTCCACCCAGACCATATATTTAATTGTTTATGAAGGGTAAGCATTATAAAAAGCAGAGACAAGAAAGAGTAGGTTTAATTCTAGTTACACAGAGTTTAATTTAAGGGTGGTAGTTCTCATTTTTGTTGTTAGGCTTTCAGGATAAGATTCCACTCCCCAGAGAAAAACTTCAACACATTTTTGGTGTACAGTTCTATGAATCTTGACACATGTATAGATACCTGTAACCACTACCACATTCAGGATACATACAGAATAGTTTCCTCAGCCCAAAATATTCTCTCACACTATCCCTTTTTAAGTCTCCTCTATAGCAGCGGTCCTCAACCTTTTTGGCATCGGGGATTGGTTTCGTGGAAGACAAGCTTTCCACGGATGGAGGGAGAACAGGATCACCAGGTGGTAGATTCTCATAAAAAGTGTGCAATCTATGTCTCTTGCATGCACAGATCACAATGTTCACAATAGAGTTGGCACTCTTAAGAGAATCTAACGCCACTGCTGATCTGACAGCAGATGGAGCTCAGCTGCCTGCCGCTCACCTCCTGCTGTGCATCCCGGTTCCTAATGGGCCACAGTCAGGTATCGGTCTGCGGCCCGGGGTTGGAGACCCTTGCTCTATAGCATATACCTAGGGATATCCCCACCCATAACTCCTGGCAACCACTGATCTTTGCTGGGACACCATAGTTTTGTATTTTTTTGAGAATTAATATACATAGCCTTCTACAATGTGTTACCTTTTGAGGACTTTGAGATTAATCCAAGTTGTTGTACATTGTCTACTTTGTTTCTTTTGATTACTCAATAGTCTTCCATTTGATGGGTTTACCACAGTTTGTTTATCCATCATCTGGTGAAGAAGGTTTGCGCTCTTTGCAGTTTCTGGTGAGTATGAATAGAACAGAGATGCTACAAATATTTGTGCATAAGTTTTTGTGTGAACATGAATTTTCTTTCAATTTACTTTGCAGCAGTGGGATTTCTGGGTCATATGGCAAGTGCATATGAGAACGGTCACACTGTTTTCCAGAGTGGCTATACCATTTTGCATTGCACATGTATGACAATTCAAAAATAAAGTTTTGATAATACCTGTTGGCATTAAATCAGGGCTGCCTCCAAATTTCTTGCCACTCTCTTCTTTTCTCAGGACACTTGATCAGCAAGCTATATGGTGACCAAGGGACATTAGTCAGATAAAAAACAAAATACTAGTTTAACAATCACTAAATAATGAGTTCCTTACCACCATTTTAAAGACAGAGCTCTTCTTAAAGATGACTTAGAGAATATGCTTAGGCTTGAAGCCCAGTTTGAATTTCTTAGACTCTTTTTTTCTTAGGGCCTTCAAACTGTGATGTGTATGCTGGGACAGAGGTAAAGATATTGAGCAGAAGAAAGAAGGAAAGAAGGAGAGAAAGAGAGAGGAAAAGCAAGAGAAAGGGAGTAAGATGGTTGGGTATATGATTGACAGGTAAGAAACAGAATGGGTAGTTACATTTTAAGATGAGATAAACAACAGATATTTTTCAGTATGAGTATGTCTCAAATATTTCATGGGACATACTTATATGAAAATTATTTTTTCTTTATCTGATATTAAAATTTTACTAGCCATTCTGTATTTTTAGTAAATCTGACAACCCTAGTTGGTCTCTAGGAGGGTGTTGAGTCCATTTACCTATCCAATTACATGGAGTAGAAGAGAAGGCATACCTGTCTCCCTTCTTTCCAGTGGCAGGTACCACCTAGTCTGACACAGGAAGGCAAGAGAATCTTGGGAGTCATAGGAACTTACCTTTAAAGAACAGCAGCACTGCCCATTAGAAAATTACAGAATGATGTAAGTCCTGTGCGCTGACCAGTCTGATTAGCAACTTGTAGTGGGTGAAAATGAATGAAGGAGGTGGTTCAAAGTGGAGGAGTCAAGAATCACTTCCTCATCAGTTGACATGTTCTTCTGGGTGCCTCTTTCCACCTCATTTTCTCTCTTTATCAATATAGAAAAGCTAGAAAGATTAATTAAAATGTCCTTTACTTTTTCCTCTAGCAAAAAATCTGGTAAGGAAATATTAAGTCTATGAAATAGAGAAGATAACTTATTTATTTATTGCTTAAGTGTTGTATAGAGACAGTTCACAGACAGATGAAACTTGGCATTTTGATAATATTAGATGGTATTAAGTCAGGTCCACAGAGAGACATTTTGCAGATTTTCCTTTCTATGAAGAGAGCTGCCTAGTGACACAAAACCCCTAGACTTCCCTGACCAAGGCCATGCATCTGACCAGGGAAGTGAACAGCTCTGCTGACTGGGCTACCATTCCTTTTTCTTGGGTCCTTAGCCTAATTTGTATAATGCAATATCTGGCCACAGAGCCAGCAACTGCCCAACTGAAAGAAACAGTTGAGTTCTTAGTTGAGTTTGAACATCCAGAAAAGGGAGGAGTGACATACTTGCTGTATTTGTGCTGCAGAATACCCAGAATAGTGTGCCTAGTTTGGGGATCATATTATACAGGTGGCATTTAACATGTTGAAAAATGTTCAATAAGTTACTGAAATGAGAAGCAGGTTAAGGAATTACATATGGTTGGCTTTGAAAAGGAAGACCCATAACTGTGTGATTTTTGTCTTCAAATATCTCTTATGCAGAATAAGGTTTAGATTTATTCTGTTACCCCATAACAGTGATTCTTAACTTTTATGAATCCTAGACACTTTTGCAAATCTGATGAATGCTTTTGACATTTGATGCAACAAAATGCTCATACACAACACACACACACACACACACACACACACACACACACACACACACACACACAATATGCATACTTATTAGGAATTTTTAGGAACAATATGTATGCATTTTCAGGTGTGCTATCTTCCTAGAGGGGCATAGAAAGACCAGGGTAGCAGATTTTCAATTTAGTAGCAGAAGAACCTTCTAGTGATTTGAGCTTTCTGGAGCTGAAATAAGCTGCTTTGGGAATTAATAAGCTCCCTGTCCCAGGGCAAGTTTAAGCAGAGGCCGGGTGGTCCCTTGATGGTTATGTTGAAGAGGACTCTTATAAATATGGTGGAATTTTGGCTAGATTCTAATTCCTTTAAAGCCTTGAGAATCAATTAGAGTCTATGAGTTTTATAGTAAAAGCCTCATATAACATGATTGGTCTATAAGGCATATGGTAATCCTGTTCACAGACATTGGCATTCATGTATGGCTTTATAGAGTATTTGATTTATTTTAGGACTTCTGCTTGATTTCCTCTTGGTCTGCCTCATAATTTTCATTAGCTCCATTTGGAGTTTTTTTGGGATTTGGCTCTATGGACCAGTACCCATATTCATTGCAGTAATAAAGTTTTAAAACTGAAATATAAAGTCATGTGTTAGTTATCAAATTTCCTTAGCTCATTAGCTCCTAAAGAATAGAAACTGGAGTTTTTTAGGAGGATCTTGTAAAGGGATCTGCTCCATAGAAATACGAAGGTCATTTCACTATCCTTTGCACAATCATATTTTTCAGTGAGCTTTTAAGTCAATTGCAGTAGTGATCTTACATTGGTTTGCTGAAGAAAGAGAGGCAGAGAGAGAAAAGGGAAGATGTGCTGTTATTTTTGGGTCACTTTTAGCCAGAGCGACTTAATACATACCAATCACACTGCTGAACTAAAAGAACAGATTCAGTCTCCAGTTTCTAACCCTTGGGATTTCTCCTGACCCCAGAAGCAAAATTATTGCTTCATGATAATTATGTTACTTGGGGTTTCTAGATTAATTTGGGATGGAACTGTATCTATTTTGTTGTCCAGACAAGAAAGAGAAAGAATGAACAAGATCACCCCAAAGGTAGACACCTCATTAAAAATAAAAACCGAGAGATCATATTGCTGTGGAAGCATTTGTTGCTATGTCATTAACAGGGATTCAGATGTATGACAAGTAGGTTTAATTTATATTTAAAATATACTGATGAAATGTATTGCTAATCTTTTTATTCTCATGAACTGGGGATTACTTGAGTGATTTCCAAGAGTAGATTCTCCCACAGGAAAGCAACCTTTTTCTCAAAATACCTGCAATATCTATCTGTGTATTATCATAAAGAGTATTAGAGCCAGGAGAACAATGTGTAGAATTTTGGAACCAAGAGAATAGCCTGAGAAGGTCCAGAAAAGGGCACCTGCACAGAATCAAAGGAATGTGAGTGCTGCCATCTGAGGACAATCTAAAAATACATGCTCTCATCTGTCTGGCAATATGCAGGCTAAAATGAAAAATGATTGATGCCTGTCAAATTATGAAAGTTGTGTATAATTGGGAACCAGACTTAAATGCAAATGAACTGACATATGTGAATGGGATTTAAATAGTTCCTGGCACATAGTAGGTGTTCAATAAATGTTAATTCCCTTCTTGTGCAAGATCCTTTTGAAGTTTAAAAGAGATAATTTTAACACAAATAAAAAATATTTAGTTTGCTACAGGTAGTAAACATATGACATTTGATACTCAAATAGGTGATTCTTGTGGAAAATGTAAAACTACCTTCCAAATAGACTTGAATAAATCCACAGATGATAAATATATAATGATTAGTCAAGACAAACGAGTCTTTGGAGACTGAGGGGACAATTTCTAACTTCAAAAAATAAGTTTGTTGCTTTTCCCAATATAAACGACACATTGGTTAAATAGTTTTCAGAAAAAGAGATGAACAAAACAACAAAGAAACCCACATATATCATCATTTAGTAATACCAATCTTAACATTTTATATATATATAGTTACTGTATTTTTCCATGTAAATGAAGATGCATTATCAGTGGTAAATATATATTTGATAAACTTTATCCACTTAATGAAGTGAACATCTTTCCATATCGTTAAATATTATTTACAACACATTTTTTATGATTAATATTCTATTGTATGAAGAGTATCATAATTTATATAATCAATTATCTATAGTTGGACTTTGATAATTTTGCCAAGATTTCACTATTAGAAACAACATCTGTGTAGCTTTTAAAATATTTTATTAGCTTGATCCTTAGACATAAAATTGCTTGCTCAAAGAACATGAACATTTTTGAAACCTTTAATAGAAAAGTTGCCAAGAACTCTCAAAAAATATTATAATAGCAATGCATACTGCCATCTCGGTTATTAAAGTCCTCATTTTCCCCAAACTCTTTCAAAATCTGGATATATAAAAAGCCGATTTGTCAAATTTATGTTTAAAATGTTGTACTTTTAATTTACATTAGTTACTAATATTAAATATATTTAAATGCTTATTATTTTGGGTACAGAAGTCTTGCCATTTTATATACTTTGATGTGTTGATGTGTTTGTATTTTTCATATTAATTTGCCAAATTTCTAAATGTTGCAGTGTAGTTAATTCTTTAAATGCCTTTTCTATGTTTGATAACTCTCTTTTATTTGAATTCTGGCCAGCTTTCTACCACAGAAACCAACGTGAAAGGATACTCCATTTCCCAAGCTTCTTTGCAGTTGTGGCGTTGTGTGTGATCTAGTTTAACAAATTGTCTCCATCCACTGGGGCTTTTGATGAATTTGGAGCTGGTGATGCAGAGAAGCAGGGAAAGATGTGAATTTATTCAGGTAATGTAGCAGGTCAAACAGCATCAGCAGCTGTACCTAACGTCCCATGCTCGGCTTCATCGGTGGTCTTGTCCTTAGCAGATGGGATCTGTGATAGGATTTTGGTTGTAATTCTGGCTGCCTAACCTCCCTTTATTTATTTTAAAAATACAATTATTATTATTATTTTTTGAGTTGGAGTCTCACTCTGTCGCCAAGGCTGGAGTGCAGTGGTAATTTCATGGCCACCACAGCCTTGACCTGCTGGGCTCAAGTAATCCTCCTGCCTCAGTGCCCCAAAGTGTTAGAATTACTGGCTTGAGCTACTGCGCCTGGCCATGATATGTTTTAGATGAAAGACAAGTGAGTCATTTCTGGCCCGGCTCATGTCAAAGAGCTAATATATAAGTGATTTATATCTTGATTATGGTGATGGCTATCAAACTGTATGTATTTGTCAAAACTCATCAAACAATACACTTGAATTGCACTG
>CAUYQG010107591.1:0-24751 GCA_963574415.1 Tarsius wallacei
GGCCACCGCAGCCTCGACCTGCTGGGCTCCGGCGATCCTTCCGCCTCAGCCTTCCAAGTAGCTGGAACTACAGGCACGCGCTACCACGCCCGGCTAATTTTTGATTTATTGTAGAGATGAGGTCTCGCCAAGTTGCCCAGGCAGGTCTCGAACCCACAGGTTCAGGCAATCCACTCACCTCAGCCTCCCAAAGCACGGGATTACAGGCTGAGCCACCGAGCCCAGCTTATTTTATTTTTTAAAGTGAATGAGCAGGATTTATTGAGAGGACAGAAAAGCTCCCGTGGTGGGAGGGGACCCGAAGGGGTCGTCCCTACTTTTATTTTTGAATAGAGACAGGGTCTTGCTATGTTTCCCAAGTAGATAAGGTCTCGCTATGTTGCCCAGGCTGGTCTCAAACTCCTGGCCTCGAGCAATCCTCTCGCCTCTGCCTCCCACAGTGCTAGGATTACAGGCATGAGTCACCATGCCCAGCTGGAAGTCAGGAATCTTGAGCTAACGCTTATTAAGCACTTACTAGGTATCACATGGTATATATAGCCTCTGCATATACTAACTCATTTAATTCTCATCCTAGCCCAGTGAAATGGGTACTACGATTATCACATTTTACAGATGGGGTAAATGAGAAACAGCACATCAGGCTTCAGCGCCAGGCAGTCTGAGGCCTGAGGTTACCCTTTCAACTACCCGTCACACTGCTCTGCCTCTCACAGAATTCTTCTCCTATAGATAGATGGCAAGGACTAAGCAGCGATGACCCCCACTGATCTTCCTATCCTCCAGTCTCCTCTCTGGCCAAGACGGAAAGTCCCCAGGCCTTCCTTCTGTCCGGGGTCTGTACACATCACATTCCCCGGATAGCTTCCAAACCTCCCCAGGGTACAATATGCTCATAACCATAATTGGTGTGGAGTGAGGCGGGGCAAGTCCTTCAGCCTTTAAAGGAGATGATGCATATGAAAATGCCTCCTACACACTGTAAAGCACTTCATTAAGCACACTGTTGCTATTTAGCCTCTTTCTCGATTTTCTGATCGCTACAATAGGGCCAGTGAACCTCTCTCAGGCTTGGCTGGTTGTGACTTTACGAGTAGTAGCAATAGCTAAGGTTGTGCTCATTCAATGCTGGTGACATTTCCAAACTCAGAACTCAAGATCATGTTTAAAGTCTGTTTAAAACATATACATCCGGCCGGGCGTGGTGGCTCACACCTGTAATCCCAGTACTTTGAGAGGCCAGGCAGGGCCCTGACCATCTTAACACTTTAACTCATTCAATTGCCAAGAGCACCCCATGAAGTTGGCCCAGTCATGCACCACATAATGACATTTAAGTCAACAACGGACCATGTATACAATGGTGGTCCCATAAGATCATAATACCATATTTTTACTGCACCTTTTCTATGTTTAGATATATTTAGAAATGCAAATGCTTACCATTTATAGGTTCTTCCAGTTACCTATAGTATTCAGGACAGTAAGGTGCTGAACAGGTTTGTAGCCTGGGAGTCACAGGCTATACCATGCAGCCTAGGTGTGTAGACGGCTACCCCATCTAGGTTTGTGTAGGTACACTCTATGATGCTCACATGAAGAAATTGTCTAATGACACATTTCTCAGAACATATCCTGCCGTTAAGCAATGTGTAACTATATTATAACTATTCCCTTTTTTTGACAAGGAAACTGAGGCACAGGAGTGAATTACTCATGGTCATATAGTTAGAATCTTGGCTCACTGGAGCTAACAGAGCCAGGATTCAAATCCAAGTCTAGTTGGGTCCAGAGTCAGAGCTTACGTCTCATACCTTGTGAGAAAAAGTGAGTGTCAGCTTCCACATTTGTTACATTTTCTACTTTCCCAACCCCTGACCCCAATTTACTGCCAGAATTTTTGTGAATGCACTGCTCATCAGCACACTAGCAGAAACTGAGTACAGAAGGCGGGGAGAGGAAACAGGGGCAGGGGATATTGTTTGTGCAGAGCTGGGGTTCCGATGAAGAGCTAAGAGGGGGCAGAGATTTAAATTATTAGTTTTAAAAAAGGGTTTAGAGCCGGGCTCAGTGGCTCAGCCTGTAATCCCGCGCCTTTGGGAGGCTGAGGTGAGTGGATTTCCTGAGCCCGCGGGTTCGAGACCCGCCTGGGCAACTTGACGAGACCTCATCTCTACAATAAATCAAAAATTAGCCGGGCGTGGTAGCGCACGCCTGTAGTTCCAGCTACTTGGAAGGCGGAGGCGGAAGGATCGCCGGAGCCCAGCAGGTCGAGGCTGCGGTGGCTGGGAGTGGCCACTGCACTCCAGTCTGGGCGACAGAGTGAGACTCAAACTCAAAAAAAAAAAAAAAGAGTTTAGAGTAGTGCGGACTTCAATTGTGCGCTTATGAATTCAATCAAGAGACTATTCGTTTTATCCAGCAATGCATTTCTGTGATAACAGAGGCTACATAAAATGAAGCTGTAACGATGGACTGAGAAGCCATATGCTGGTGTTTTTGAAACATCACTGGCTATTCTAATCCACTGTTCCACTTTGTGCTACGTATTTACAATTTTCAGAATGCTTAATAAATATTGTCTAAACGCTGTGTTCTCCGTATTAGTACACTAGGGATAAGAAATTGAAGAGAGAAAGTGATTTGCCCTGGGCATTCTCCCTTAGAGGTAGGCCCATACAACATTGGCATTTCCAAACCCAGAACTCAAGATCATGTTGAAACTCCGTTTAAAACATACACATCTGGCCAGGTGTGGTGGTTCATGCCTGTAATTCCAGCACTTTGAGAGACTGAGGCGGGAGGATTGCTTGAGCCCAGAAGTTCGAGACCATCCTGGGCAACGAAGTGAGACACTGTCTCTACAAAAAATAGAAAAATTAGCCAGGTATGGTGGTGTGCACCTGTAATTCCAGCTACTCAGGAGTCTGAGGTAGGAGGATCATTTGAACTTAGGAAGTCAAGGCTGCAGTAAGCCATAATTGTGCCACTGCATTCCTACCTGGGTGACAGAGGAAAACCCTTTCTCTCTCTCTCTCTCTCTCTCTCTCTAGGTTGGACATAGTGGCTCACACCTGTAATTCTGTGCTTTGGGAAGCTGAGGTAGGAGGATTGCTTGGATCAGGAAAATGAGATCAGGCTGGGCAACATAATGAAACCCTGTCTTTACAAAAAAAAAAAAAAATGCCCAGCATGGTGGTACACACCAGTAGTCTCAGCTACTACTCAGGAAGCTGAGATGGGATGATTGCTTGAGCACAGAAGGTTGAAGCTGCAGTGAGCTGTGATTGGGCCACTGCACTACAGCCTGGGCAGCAGAGTGATACCTTGTCTCAAAACAAACAAAAACATACATATCCTGTACAGGCAAATTTATAGAGACAGAAAGTAGATGAACAGTTGTTTAAAGCGGGGAGGTCTGGAGTAATAGTGATTGCTAATGGGTATGAAGTTTGTTTTGGGGGGTGATTAAAATGCCCTAAAACTGATTGTGCTGATGATTGAACAATTCTGTGAATTTACTACAAACAACTAAAATGAATACTTTAAGTGGGTGAATTTTTTTGACAATTTATAAGCTTTTAATATTTAAACATTTGTGTGCTAATTAAAATCTTTGGAAAACTCATAGATGTGCTTTTCAACATTTTGGATGAATTATATGTCATATGATTTGTATCTCAAAGCTGCTAAACATTTACATAGTTTTGCTCATTTATCTTCCTGTGGCTCATCTGAATAATTTAAGCTGACTGGTGAGCTGGGGTTGATTATGAGATAATTTACATACTTTCAGAATAAGGATGAAGCATACAATTTCCCGTAAAAACCAGGCCTGACTAAGGTCTTTTCTTTTTTTATTTTTTGAGTCAGGGTCTTCCTCTGTCACTCAGGCTGATGTGTAGTGGCGTGATGACGGCTCACGACAGCCTCAACCTCCTGGGCTCAGGTGATTCTCCTGCTTCAGTCTTCCTAGTACCTGGGACTACAGGTGCCTCCCACCACACCTGGCTAATTAATTTTTTTTTTTTTTTTGGTAGAGACAGTCTTGTAATGTTGCCCAGGCTGGACTCTAACTCCTGGCATCAAGCGATCCTCCCACCTTGACCTCCCAAAGCACTGGGAGACACTGTGTTAGCCACCACAGCCAATCCCAGTTTGTACTAGTAAGATAAAACATGGTATTGAGATGCCTTACCTTTTGGGGTAAGACATGCTTCAGAAAGACCAAGATATTTTGGTTTATCTAGCTGTAGATGTTTCATCTAATATGGTAGCTCCCTCACACCCCCAACTCCTAACTGTGTTAGGCTTTTGGCAACTTCAGCCTTGAAGAACAAGTCCTGAGGTGTTGAAATCGCTGTTACAGAGTCAAAAATCAATGTACTAAAATTAATGAGCTTTGCATTAAAAAAGGCTTAGACCTGCATCCTGAGTTTCCTATTGTTTTAAAAAATAATTCTCAGCTGGTCATGGTTGCTCACGCCTGTAAGCCCAGCACTTTGGGAGGTGGAGGCAAGAGAACTGCCTAGAGCCCAGTAGTTCGAGACCAGCCTGGGCAACTTGACAAGCTCTCATCTCTACAATTAAAAAATAATAATAATAATTAGTCAGGTGTGATGGCACACTCCTGTGGTTCCAGCTACTTGGAAGGTTGAAGCGGAAGGATCACGTGAGCCTAGTAGGTCGAGGCTGTGGTAACCGTGAGTGTGTCACTGCACTCTAGCCTGGGCATCAAAGTAAGACTCTGACTAATAACAATGACAATAATAATAATAATTTTAACAAACATTTGACTGTTTTCTCAACCTGAACAATTTAGGAGTTGCCAATTATTAAAGGAAGTTTACTGTAAGCAAAGTGATACCAGTGAGAAGTGACTGCATGATGGAAAATCTATAAAGAGTGAACGCAAAGCAGACCAACATGGGTGATTCAGAATCATCAAGAAGAGCCTGCATTGTGACTTATGATGTCCTGTTTATTCTCCCACAGACTCGTCCAGCAAAGCCGGGCCTTTTCCCACATAGGTTTGGAGACTCAGAGCCCAGGACCTATGAGCCGTTCAGGGAACTATGAAAATAAAAAAGCTGGCCGGGCTTGGTGGCTCAGCCTGTAATCCCAGCACTTTGGGAGGCCGAGGTGAGTGGCTTGCCTGAGCCCGCGGGTCTGAGACCTTCCCCAGGCAACTTGGTGAGACCTTGTCTCTACAATAAATCAAAAAACCAGCCGGGCGTGGTAGCATGCGCCTGTAGTTCCAGCTCCTTGGAAGGCTGAGGTGGAAGGATCACCGGAGCCCAGCAGGTCGAGGCTGCGGTGGCTGGATGCATACCACTGCACCCCAGTCTGGGCGACACAGACTCCAACTCAAAAAAAAAAAAAAAAGAAAGAAACCTGTGGCTAGGTGCGGTGGCTCATGCCTATAATCCCAGCACTTTGGGAGGTTGAGGTGGGAGGATGCTTGAACCCAGGAGTTCAAGAACAGCCTGCGCAACATAGTGAAACTCTGTCTCTATTAAAAAATTAGGTGAGTGTGGTGGTGCACACCTGTAATCCTAGCAATTTGGGTGGTGGAGGCAAGACGATCGCTTACGTCCAGGAGTTTGAGACCATTCTGGGCCACAGAGGAAGACCTCGTCTCTACAAAAAAATTAAAAAATAAATAGAAAAAGAAACCTGTTCCCATTAATAATCACTCCCCATCCCTTCCTCTTCTGCAGTCCCTGGCAACCACTAATCTACTTTCTGTCTCTATGGATTGGCCTATTTTGGGCATTTCATATAAATGGAATCATACATGGCCTTTGTGTCTGGTTTCTTTCCCTTAACATAATGTTTTTAAGCTTCATCTATGTTGTGGCATGCATTAGTGCTTTCATGGCTGTATGATATTCCAGTTCATGGGTATACCATGCTATGGACCGAATGTGCTCTCCTCAAAATTCCTGTGTTGAAGCCTTAACCGCCAGTGTCTTGAGGCACTATCCCTGCCCTGGTTGGTCCAGAAAGCAGGACCACAGCCCACTGAGTTCAGAAGACAGACCATTGAACCAAGAGGGTTATTTTCAAGCTTTAAGTTCTAATGGCATTTGCCTTGCTAGCTGTTGGGCTGACTTGGGACCTATCATCCTTTTTTTTTCTTCCAGTTTCTCCCTTTTGGAATGGAAATGTCTATTTTCTGCCTGTCCCCCCACTGTATTTGGATACACACAATTTGTTTGAATTCACAGGTTCGTGGCTAAAAAGCAGTTTGTGTTAGAATGAATTGTACCATAAGTCTCACCATATCTTATGTAGATGATATTTAGATGAGACTTTGGACTTCAGACTTTAGAGTTGATGCTAGAATAAAGACTTTTAGGGGCTGTTGGGAGAGTATGAATACATTTTGTATGTAAAAAGGACATGCAAGGAGGCCAAGGGTAGAATGATACGTATTGAATGTTTGTGTCCCCACCAAATTCATATTTTAAGTCCTAACTTCCAATGTGATGGCATTAGGAGGTGGGTCTCTGGGAGTTAACTGGGTTTAGATGAGATTGTAAGGGTATAGTCCCCATGGTAGATGAGTGCTCTTATAAAAAGAGGAAGAGACCCCAGGGCTTTGTCTCTCCATCAGGTGAAGAAACACGGAGTAAGCAGGTGAATCTGATAGCACCTTGATCTTAGACTGACTCCGATGGCACCTTGATCTTACATTTCCTAGCCTCTAAAACTGCAAGAAATAAATGTCTGTTGTTTAAGGCTCCCAATCTGTGATATTTCTAATACATAACACATTTAAAAAAATCAACAGTTAATGGACTTTTGGATTGTTTCCACTTTCTGGCTATTTACCATGTACAAGCTTTTGTGTGAGCATATGTTTTCATTTTCCTTGAGTATATCCCTAGGAGTATAATTGCTGGGTCATGTGCAATTCCACATTTAACTTTCTGAAGAAAGACCAGACTGTTTTTTAAAATGACTGCATCATTTTAATCCTACCAACAACGTATGAAGGTTCCAATTATTCCACATTCTTTCCAACACTTGTCATTGTCTGTCTCGTTGATTAAAATCATCCTAGTGGGTGTGAAATGGTATCTCATTATAATTTCGACTTGCATTTCCCTGATGGCTAATGATGTGAAGCATCTTTTCAGGTGCTTACTGGCCATTCGTACAAATCTTTTGGGGAGAAATGTCTATTCAGATCCTTTGCCCACTTCAGAATTAGATTATTTGTTTTTTTTTTTTATTGTTTAAGTTTCTATCATCACTTCAAGATGCTCAAGTTGCTACCATTTTAAAGCAAACAAACCCTTGGTCAATCCCAGATCTCTGCTGCAGCTGCTGCCTCAAAAAAAAAAAATAAATAAATAAATAAATAAAAAATTTTAAAAAACCCTGTTTTTTTGCAGAATTTCTTAACAGAGTTCTCTACATTTGTGGATTCTACCTACCCTCTTTTCAAGCTATTGCAGTCTGGCTTCTGAACCTCACACTTCACTGAAATTGCTCTTGGAAAGGTTGTTCTGTCCCTAAATCCAAGGCACTTCAGTTGTTAGCTTGTCTGATTTCCCAGTGGTATTTATAGCCAAGGCCCTCTTCATCTTTATGGAAGGGCTAGAGGTCCTTGGCGTTAGGGAAGGCACAGGCTGCTGATTTCTCTGGCTGCTCCTTCAGTTTTTCCGGTGAGCTTCTCTTCTGCTCATTGTTACATCTTAATCTTCTTCAAGATTTTGTCTTCTTACTTTCCACCTTTACGTGTTCCCACCAGGCAATCACATTCATTCCCATGGGTTCTCAGGGACCACTTAACACTGCTGGCTCTCCTCCCTATCTGCTGCCTGGACTTCCCTCCTGACATCTGTTTGTATACCTGCCTCATCAATATCTCTGCTTAGATTCTCATCTGTCCTCAAACTTTATCCCAAACCAAACATTTGACCTTTACTCTCTTGCCCGCCCTACTCAGTGAATAATGTCAATGACCAAATTCTGTCAATTTAAAACTTTTAAAATCGTTCACATTTGTCTGCTTTTTTCTGTTTTCATCACCTATGTCGTAGTCCAGTACCATTTCTTCTTCCTTCCCCTCTCCCTCCTTCATTTCTCTCTCTCTCTCTCTCTCTCTCTCTCTGTCCAGGGTCTCACTCTGTCACCCAGGCTGGAGGATAGTGACATGATCTCGCCTCACTGCATGTTTGACTTTCTGGGCTCAGGTGATCCTTCTGTCTCCCAAGTAGCTGTGACCACAGGGTTGTGCCATCATGCTTGGCTAACTTTTTGATATTTGTAAAGACGAAGTCTCATGATATTGCCTAGGCTAGTCTCAAACTCCTAGGCTCAAATAATCCTCCCACCTCGGCCTCCCAAAGTGCTGGGATTACAGGTGTAAGCCACCATGTCCGGCCATTTTTACCATTTCTAAATGGAAGATGAAGATGACCACAACATCCTCCTGATTGATCTCCAGCTCTCTCCTCTTCTCCAAATCACAGCCGGACATCTGTTTAACACGCACATCCCACCACGTCATTCCTCTGCTTACATGAGCTGTTGTAAGCGATGGGATTACAGTGGCTTCAGAGTTAGGCATGCGGGTTTCAGTCTTAACATCATTAACTCGTGGGAGTTAACCTCTCTAAGCCTTAGAAAAAATAGGTCATGAAAAGCACCTCTCCCAGGCCTTCATGAGGATTGAGACCATGCACACAACACCCTTGGCTCGGAGTTGGGCACATTTGCTCAATACATTTTTACTATTATTTTTATTAAAGCCTTCCAATAGAGGCAAATCAATTAGCCTCACTTTCAACCTAAAATGCGGGGACTAAAGGGCATGACTTTAATAAGCTCTTTTAAGACACGACTCCTTTGGACACTGAAGCCTGGTAATCAATTGCAGCTCCATTCAGCGCTGGCCACTCAGCCCAGCGTTCAGAAGTCCTCTGGAGAGGAGGGGGCAGCGGCTGCAGCTGGCACTCCGGGATGAGGACGCAGAGGGACAGGACAGGTTCAGGGAATCCTGCGGTTGCAGGAAAAAGCTGATCCTTGACCTGTTACCCAGGCGACAGTCCCCACCGCCACGTCTCCTGGCACAGGCTGGCCTGACCCGCAGCCATGAGTGCCGAAAGCCTAACCAGCAAAGCAGACACAAGCAAACCGCAACCCGCAGGACGCATCTCCGCCCGGCCGCTTCCTCCTTTGCCTGGCTCCTGACGGGAAAGGGGGAGAGGAGGGGAGGGACGACGATGGGGGGGGAGCGAAGGACGGAGGGCAGAGCCCCACCCCACCCTGCGGGCCCCGGGACTCTGATGCGGGCTCCGCCGCCGCCAGAGTCTGGGCCTGGTCCCGGAGCCCGCGGTGCTCACCTTGAAGGACATCCTGCACATGTCCGCGGCGCGCTGCGGGCCGGGGTGCCTGGACCTCCCCGGCCCTCCCCTCTCCCTCTGCGGCTCCGCGCGCTCCCGCCGCCCGGCCGGGCACCCGCCGCCGCCGCCGCAGACGGGGCCGGGCCACAGGGGAGGGCGGGGCGGGGAGCGGGCGCGCCCGGCCGGCTGGGCCGGGCCCCCGCGGTGCGCTCCGCTCGTGCGCGCGCACTGCGCTCGGGACGCCGCATGGACACACGTTACCCTGCGCGCACACGCCCGCGCTCCCGCACCTGCCGCACACGCGCGCACAGGCACACTCCGCGAACTTCACACACTGTGCGCACCCTCCATACTCAGTCCACACGCCCACACTCACACTCTGGAAGCCCCACACACTCCCCACATTCACGGGCACACACCCACACTCACGCTTCCACACGAACACTCTCCGACTCCACTCGCTGTGCACGCCCTCCACGCTCATGTCCACACACCCACACTGACACATCCACACGCACTCTCCAAACTCCACACACTGTGCACACTCGCCACACTCACGGGCACACATCCACAGTTACGCATCCCCACACATATTCTCCAAACTCCACACACTGTGCACACCCTCCACACTCATATACACACACCCACACTCACACATCCACATGCACACTATCCAAACTCCATACACTGCACACTCGCCACACTCACGAACACACACCCACACTCACGCATCCATACGCACATTCTGCAAACTCCACACAATGTACACACCTTCCACACTCAGAGTCCACACACCCACACTCACACATCCACACAGCACACTACAAACTCCACACACTGTGCACACCCTCCACACACACATCCACACACCCAAACTCACACATCCACATGCACACTATCCAAACTCCACAGTGTGCGCACCCTCTGCACTCAGTCCACACATCACACTAACACATCCACACGCACACTGTCCAAACTTGCCACACTCACGCCCACACACTCATGCAACCACACACACATTCTGCAAACTCCACATGCTTTGGACACTTGCCACACTCACGGGCACACACCCACACACACACGCCCACCCCCACGCACACTCTCCAAATGCCACCGTGCACACTTGCCACACTCATGTCCACACATCCACACTCACACCTACACACTCACACACACACGCACACTCACCAAACTACACACTGTCCACACTCACGTTCACACATCCACACTCACACACCAAACTCTTCACACCCTGTGCTCACTGTTCACCCTCATGTCCACTTACCCAGTCACACATCCACACTCACACACACACACACACACACACACTCTCCAAACTCCACACACGCTGTGCATATGCTCCACACTCATGTCTGCAACCCTTACTCACATCCACACACACTCTACAAATCCCATATGGAATGCGTGCACACTCTCCACTTTCCACACAGATGGGTTCACACAACACGGCACTCTCCACACTCTCATCCACACTCTCACAGTCACACACTGGGACTCCACACACATCCTCCCTAATAGCCTGATCTGTCCCAGAGGACTCTCAACCTCCACTACAGCACAAATATTTTAATAATGTAGATGAAGCTTGAGGAAAAAGCTCACCCATCATCCCGCCACTGTTTCCAATAGTAATTTTCATTCTTACTTTTCTTTCTCTTCTTTTTCCAAGAATCTGGGGTTTTTTCCCTCCTTAGGAAAAGATCTGGGAAACAAACCTTTTGGCTGCACAAGTAATAAGTGGCACTTTCCTTTTTGAAGGAGAAAGACACAGCGTGAAATAGACTCACATTGCTCCTCTTCATTGTGAATTACCAGGCGCCCCCTCCGCCATGTCTGATGCTGCACACCTAGGTACCTGGGTATTCCCTCCCACAGCCACACACACGGCTGGTCCAGGGTGGGGGAAGGAAAGCTGAGAGTTTTAAGTGTAAAGGACAATAATATCCTTTTTGGAAAATTGAGAAAATACAAATGCTAAAGGAAAAAGTGGACGCCTCCCCTGCCTACACACTAGAGGAATTCATGTGTTCATTCTTCCACTCACCTGTGCATCTCCTTCCCTCTTCTCAGTTGAACTTGTAATAGATATTTAGTTTAAAAGTTAAAAAATACAACTATTCATAGTGAGAAGAAAAATGTTTATCCTTTATGGAAAAATTGTGTTACTTTGTGAACTTTTATACAATTTATTTTTTTGAGACAGGATCTCACTCTGTGGCCCAGGCTGGAGTGCAGTGGTGTAATCCCAGCTCGTTACAACCTCTGCCTCTGCCTCCTGGGCTCAGGCAATCCTCCCACCTCACCCTTCCGAGTAACTGGTACTACAGGCGCATGCCACCATACCTGGCGATTTTTTTTATTTTTTGTGGAGACAAAGTCTCACTATATTTCCTGGACCTGTCAGAAAATTCAATTTTTTTAAAATCAAGAAAGACTCAAAACATTTTCCTTGCTGTGGGTGTCTATAGTTGAGACAGTTTTTAAGTTGCCACAAAACATTATCATGTAAGATCAGTCAATCGTTTTGATAAACAAAAGGGGAAGGGAAATAACTAGTATTTTGAGTGCTTTTTGGGTATCAGGTGCTTTCCATATAAAAATCCTAGGAGGTCGGTATTATACCCATTCCACAGATGAAAAAACGAAGGCTTCGAGAGACTAGAACAATTTGCTAATGAGTGATAGGGTTAGACTTTTAATTAAGTCTATCTGGCTCCAAAGTCGTTTCCTTTCCTCTACCACATTTGTGCTCAAAGTTGCTGTTGGCAGAGTCTCTGGCCAGGGTGCTGATGGGATTCTCATCAGAGTCTGGAAAGAATGTGCCTAATACACCAATCCACACACCTGGCTAACCTCATCTTCATAAAAAATGCTCCCAAATGGAACAAAGCCCTCACGGTCACAGCCGGACAACTTTTTTTTTTTTTTTTTTTTTTTTTAGTCAGGGTCTTACTCTGTCCAGGCGGGAGTGCAGTGGCATGATCATGGCTCACCACAGGTTCGACCTCCTGGCTCAAGCAATCCTTCTGCTTCAGCCTTCCAAGTATGCACCATCAAGCCTGATATGCTTTTTGATTTCGTGTAGAGACAAGGTCTCACTAGATTGCCAAGGCTAATCTCAAACTCCTGATCTCAAGTGATCCTCCCACCTTAGCCTCCCAAATTGCTGGGATTACAGGCATGAGCCCCTGAACCTGGACAACCAGGCAACTCTTTCTAGAATGGCCCTCTCCAAACTTTAATAATGACCCACTGGACCTAACATGAAATTAAACCTTCATTGCCCACCTTTTTATCCAAATAGTTTCTCTCTACCCCAACAGAGCCTCTCTACCCATGTCATCCTTCCCTTATCTCATCACTGCACTCCTAGGCTCACAGCTCACTTCCCTGTCCTTTCTTCTGTCTGCTCTAAGCCCAATACTGACCTGCACAGGGCATTACCCCCAGCTCAAATTCTCCTTCCTCCCCCTGGCCTCAGTCCTCTGCCTCCCAACCTTACTGAGTTCTGACCATAGCCCTATTTGGCACCACATCTCTTAGCTCTTGATTCCCCAGGGTCTGGTATTGCTCTCAACTTCTGTTATTTTGCTATTATTACTATTATTATTTTATTTTTTTGAGTTGGAGTCTTACTTCGTCGCCCAGGTTGGAGTGCAGCGGCACAATCAGGGCACACTGCAGCCTCAACCTCCTGGCCTCAGGCAATCTTTCCGTCTCAGCCTCCTGAGTAGCCAGGACTACAGGTGCATGCCACTGTGTTCAGCTAATTGTTGGAAATTTTTTTTTTTTAACAAATGAGTTCTCATCATCTTGCCTAGGTTGGTCTCGAACTCCTGGGCTCAAGTGATCCTCTTGGCCTTTCAAAGTGCTAGGATTATAGGCGTGAGCTACCACACCCAGCCAACTTCTGTTATTTTTTACTTCTTCAGCACAGTTGAAATTTCTTAAAACCAAGCCTTACATGTCTTATTTTCTCCAGGGTCTAGCTTACAGCAGGAGATACAGTAGATGGGCAATACTTATTACTGAGTTAGTAAAAGAGTCAGGAGATTGTATTCTCCAAATCTGCACAAGCAGAAGACCCATCACTCCTATCCACAGACATACACTACTCAAATGCATGGACATCTGTGTTGATCTCAAATGAGGCCACAGTCATTACCACCATCTGTTCATGCCAGCACAGACCGTCATCTGTTTTGCACTGTCCCATTTAATGGTCCAGCAAGAGTTGCCCTGGGCAGAATTGTGAAGTAGGTCCATCTGGTCTACTGAGCCTTCTAATTCCTTTTTTGTAATCAGAGTCCTTCACCCCAAATATGAGTCTATCCTGGACATCTCGTCGGTCTTCATTCTCTGTCTGTATTCCTACCCCATGTCTCCCAGCAGGTTAACGCAATCTTTCCTTGCCTGTTATCATTACCCTAGACGAGGCTTCCTGCAGTAAGATGCCCCAACACCCAATACCCTCTTCCTTTCTCTACCAGAATGCCAGTTTTGCTCAGTATCTACTGTGCTCTCTTTGGAGATGTGCTTAAGGAGAGCCCAACCTCTTCTTCTGTCTAACGTCCTCTTGTTTAGGCTGGTGAGAGTGCTGGGATTAGGCATGGACATGTGACAAATTCTAATCTCTGAGCCATGGGAGGAGGTGTGTTGGGGACTTCTGAGAAATGTTTCCTCGATTCTAAGACATACCCAGGAGGAGATGATCCTTTCTTGCTTGGGACACTGTTCTGTATGAATATAAGGCCTGGAATTGCTGTAGCCACCTTGTGACCATGAGGAAAATTATCCCCTGAAGGTGGCAGAGCAGTCAGGTGGTGTCACTAAGGCCCTGTGTTGACTCATTGGGGTTGCTCCGTCTGTGGATTTCTTGTCACTTAAGCCATTTTCAATCTGTTTCTAGTTTCCATGGAAAACATTCTGACACAGGGTGACAATGGAAGTGAGGGGTCGGGAACTTAATCCCCATTGGCTAATGTCCACTATGTGCTGGCATTTTGAATGTGCTATTGAATTTTATTCTCATTCCAACCGTAGGGGAAAGCTATTACTGATGATGAAACCAAAAGTGAGTAAGAATCTTGTTTGTGATCAAGGGGAAAAGTAAGAAAAGTGGGACTTGATCCCAGGCTGACCTAAGAGTAAAGCCCTTTTCTCTCCACTGGCTGTCTCACCAGATTTATGTGCAAAAGTTTATTGAATCAATGTCAGAATGCATTGACCTGTTTTGCATTTTACAGCCTTGGGATTATAGACAATATCTATTGAGCAAGTGGTATCTGTTGCCATGTATGTATGTATGAATGTATGTATTGAGACAGGGTCTCACTATATTGCCCAGGCTGATCTCAAACTCCTGGGCTCAAGCAATCCTCCCACCTCAGCCTCCCAAAGTTCTGGGATTACAGGTGTGCACTACCGTACTCAGCCTCTGTTGCCTCTTATCTGGACTAGAAGAACAAGCATTTCTGCCCACTGTGTCTTGGCATTGGAATCACCAAAGAAATCAATGCCCCGGAGGGAGCAAAGCTTTACTCGCACAGAGAAGAGACAGAGTAAGATGAGCTTCAGTGTTGGACATTGGTCCTCCATGATCTACAGGTTCATCCTGGAATCTGACAGAAGATAGCAACACATGGTATTTGATTTTCTGTCTCTGAGTTATTTCACTTAAGATAATGGCCTCTGGTAACATCCATGTTGCTGCAAAAAGCACGATTTGATTTTTTTTAATGGCTGAGTAGTATTCTATGGAATATATATATGCCACATTTTCTTTATCCTGTCATCTACTGATGGACATTTAGGTTGATTCCATATCTTTGCTATTGTGAAAAGAGTATTGATAAACATATGGATGCAGGTATCTTTTTGATATAATGATTTATTTTCCTTTGGATAGATACACAGTAGTGGGATTGTTGGATTGAATGGTAGATCTATTTTAAGTCATTTGAAAAGTCTCCATACTTTTTCCATAGAGGATGTCTATTTACATTCCCACCAACAGTGTCTGAGTATTCACTTTTCTCTGCGTTCTTGCTAACATCTGTCTTTTGACTTTTTAATCAGTCATTCTGCTTAGTGTAAGATGATATCTCATTGTGGTTTGAATTTGCATTTTTCTGATGAGTAGTGATGTTGAACATTTTTTCATGTGTTTGTTGGTCATTTGTATGTCTTCTTTTGAGAAAGGTCTGTTCATGTCCTTTGGCCATTTTTTGATGGGGCCATTTATTTTTTCCTTGTCGAGTTGTTTGTGTTCCTTGTAGATTCTGAAAATAGTCCTTTGTCAGAAGTATGGTTTGCAAATATTTTCTCCCATTTTTTAGGTTGTCTATTTATTCTATTGAGTAAATAGTGGTAATACAACCCACTTAGTCATGGTGCATTATACTTTGATATGCTTTTGCATTTGATGCTAGTATTTTGTTGAGAATTTTTGCATCTATGTTTGTAAAGGATATTGGTATGTAGTTTTCTTTTTTTGTTGTGTCTTTGTCTGGCTTTGGTATCAGGGTGATACTGGCTTCTTAGAATGAGTTAAGGAGGAGTTTTTCCTCCTTGATTTTTTGGAACAGTTTCAATAGGAATGCACTTTTTCGTATGTCTGGTAGAATTAGCCTGTGAGTCCATCAGGTTCTGGAAGAATTTTTACTACTGATTCAGCCTCACCATGTGTTATTGGTCTGTTCAGGTTTCTGTTAATCCCTGGCTCAATCTTGAGAGGTCGTATGTTTCTAGATTTTTACCCTTTCCTCTAGGTTTTTTAGTTTGTGAGTGTAGAGATATTCATGGTAGTCTCTGATGGTTGTTTATATTTCTGTAGTATCTGTTGTAATGTCTCCTTTTTCATTCCTGATTGTATTTATTTGAACCTTATCTCTTCTTTTCTTGGTTAATCTGGCAAGCCATCTATCAACTTAGTTTAACTTCGGAAAGAATCAACTTTTTTTTTTTTTATGGTCTCAATTTCGTTTAGTTCTGCTCTGGTCTTTGTTATTTCTTTTCTTCTGCTAGCTTTGGGTTTGGTTTGTTCTTGCTTTTCTAGTTTCTTGGAGGCATGATGTTAGCTTGTTGATTGGTGATATTTCTACCTTTTTGATGTAAGGATTTGGCACTATAAACCTTCCTCTTAGTGCTGATCTGCTGTACCCCAAAGGTTTTGGTATGTTGTGTCCATTTTCATTTGTTTAAAAGATGTTTTAAAATTTCCATTTTTATTTTATCATTGACCCAAGATCATTCAGGAACAGGTTGTTTAATTTTCAAGAATTTGTGTAGTTTTGTGAGTTCACCTTGGAACTGACTTATAATTTTATTCCACTGTATTCAGGAAGATACCTGATGTGATTTTGATTTTTAAAAATTAATTAAGACTTGTTTTGTGGGCCAATATATGTTCTATCTTAGAGAATGCTCCATGCACTGCTGAGAAAAATGTATATCCTGTGATTGTTGGGTAGAATGTTCTGTAATTGTCTGTTAGGTCCATTTGGTCTAGAGTCCAATTTAAGTCCAGTGTTTCTTTATTGATTTTCTGTTTCAATGATCTGTCTAGTGCTGTCAGTGGGGTGTTGAAGTCCCCCACTATTGTTGTATTATATTAGCTATCTCTTTTCTTAGGTCCAGTAATATGTGTTTTATGAATCTGGTGCTCCAGTGTTGGGTGCATGTATATTTAGGATGGTTGTATCTTCTTGTTGAATCGATCCCTTTATCATTATATAATGACAATCTTTGTCTTTTTTAAAAAAGTTACTGTTGTTGATTTAGAGTCTGTTTTCACTGATATGAGTACTGCGCTTGCTTGCTTTTAATTTCCACTTGTGTGAAATTTCTTCCCTTCTTTCTTTCCTTCCTTCTTTCCTTCCTCTCTAGTCAGATTCTCATTTTGTCATTCAGGTTGGAGTGCAGTGGCCTGATCACAACTTACCACAACCTCTACCCCCTGGGCTCAGGTGATCCTTCTGTCTTAGCTCATCAAGTAGCTGGGACTACAGGCATGCACCACCATGCCTGGTTAATTTTTTTAATTTTCAATTTTGTAAAGATGGGGTTTCGTATATTGCTCAGACTGGTCTTGAACTCCTGGTCTCAAATGATTCTTCTGCTTTGGCCTCCCAAAGTGCTGGTATTATAGGCAAGAGCTACCATGCCAGCCTTGTGTGGAATATCTCTTTCCATCCCTTTACCTTGAGTCTGTGAGTGTCTTTACGAGTTAGGTAGGTTTCTTGTCAGCAGCATGTGAATGCATCTGCTTTTTAGATCCATTCTGTCAATTTATATCTTTTAAATGGAACATTTAATCTCCTTATATTCAAAGTTAATATTAATATGTGAGGTTTAGTTCCTATCATGCTGTTATTTGTTACCTAGTTGCTTTGTAGCCTCAATTGTGTGATTGTTTTGTGGGACCTGTTAGTTTTATACTTTGGTGTGTTTTTATGGTGGTAAGTATAACCTTTTGTTTTCATGTTTAAAACTCTCTTGAAGCATTTCTTGTAGGGCCAGTTTAGTGGTGATGAATTCCTTCAGCATTTGCCTGCCTGAGCAAGACTATTTTTCCTTCATCTATAAAGCTTAGTTTAGCAGGATACAAGATTTATGATTGATAGTTTTTTTTTCTTTAAGAAGTCCAAAATTGAAACCCAATCAATTCTGGCTTGTAAGATTTCTTCTGAGAATTTCCTTTATAGGTTATTAGACACTTTTCTCTTGCTGATTTTAGGATTTTTATTTTATTATTTAAAAAAATTATTATTGTTATTTTTGAGAAGGGATCTCACTCTCTCACCCAGGCTGGAGTGCAAATAGCTCAATCATGGCTTACCACAGCCTCAACCTCCTGAGCTCAGGAGATACTCCAGCCTCAGCCTCCCTAATAACTGGGACTATAGACATGTGCCACCATGCCCAGCTAATTTTTTTTTTTATAGATGAAGTGTCACTATGTTATCTAGGCTCGTCTCAAACTCCTGGGCTCAAGCAGTCCTCCTATATTGAACTCCCAATGTGCTGGTATTATAGGTGTTAGCCACAACACCTGGCCCCCAATTTTAGGATTTTTTTCCTTTATGTTGACTCTAGTTAGTCGATGACTGAATGTCTTGGTGACATTTTTCTTTTACAAGATCTTTATGTAGATTTTTATTTTTGTTATTAAGGATAATGCTACAATAATTATTTTATATTTAAATGTTATTCCAATTTCTGATTATTTCCTAAGGATAAATTTCTAGAATTCCAGAGTGAAAACATGAATTGTGAAGGTTGTTAATTCATAGGTACAATTATTTTTCAGAGTTGCTATGTACATTTTTTTTTAAGTTGGAGTCTCACTCTGTTGCCCAGACTGGAGTGCTGTGGCACGCTTACAGCCACCCCAGTGTCGACCTGCTGGGCTCTGGCAATCCTTCCGCCTCAGCCTTCCAAGTAACTGGAACCACAAGATGCGTGCTATCATGCCTGGCTAATTTTTTATTTGTTGTAGAGACAAGGCCTTGCCAAGTTGCCCAGGCTGGTCTTGAACCTGTGGACTCAGGCAATCCACTTGCCTCAGCCTCCCAAAGTGCTGGGATTACAGGCTGAGTCACCCAGCCCCGCCCCCCCCCCCTTTTTTTTTTTGAGTCAGAGTCTCACTCAGTCGTCCAGACTGGAGTGCAGTGGCCGCTCCCAGCCACCGCAGCCTCCACCTGCTGGGCTCTGGTGATCCTTCCATCTCAGCCTTCCAAGTTGCTGAAACTACAGGCGCGTGCTACCATGCCCAGCTAATTTTTTGATTTATTGTAGAGATGAGGTCTCACCAAGTTGCCCAGGTGGGTCTGGAACCTGCGGGCTCAGGCAATCCACTCACCTCAGCCTCCCAAGGCGCGGGATTACAGGCTGAGCCACCGATCCCGGCTCCACCCCCCCCTTTTTTTTGAGCTGGAGTCTCACTCTGTCACCCAGGCTGAAGTGCAGTGGCACAATCACAGGCACTGCAGCCTCAACCCGATGGGCTCAGGTCATCCTTCCGTCTCAGTCTTCCAAGTAGCTGGAACTATAGGCTCGTGCCACCGAGCCCACCTGATTTTTTGATTCATTGTAGAGACAAGGTCTTGACAAGTTGCCCAGGCTGGTCTTGAACCCCTGGGCTCAGGCAATCCTCTCGCCTCTGCCTCCCAAAGTACTGGGATTATAGGAGTAAGCCACTGTGCCTGGCTGCTATGTCAATTTCGTATTTCCATTAAGGCTGGTTAAATTATTGTTTGAAAATTTTCTGAATGCTTCCAATGAATTTATAGTCTGACACTATGTGTACTAAGAGTTCTATTTATCTGTTGGTTTATTTATACCCTTCCCAGACAATATTTAAAGTTTCTTACTTATATGTATAGAATAGAACAGGATAAAGATAAAATAGGATATAAAGAAAAAGGAACAAAGAGAACTTAAAAATAAGAAAGATAAGGTCAGGCAGGGTGGCCCAAACCTGTAATCCCAGCACTCCGTGACGCCTAGACGGAAGGATTGCTTGAACCCAGAATTTCGAGACCAGGGTAAGTAACATAGCAAGACCTTGTCTGTACAAAAATATTTAAAAATAAAAAAAAGAAAATAAGAAAGATAATATAAAACCAGGAGTAAGCTAGATCACTAAATGGAAGTAGGGAGACACAGATGTGGCTCTGTTTTTCAGCAACAACCAATGTCAACGAGAGACATGACCATTTTTTTTTTTTTTTTGAGTTGGATTCTCACTCTGTCGCCCAGACTGGAGTGCAGTGGCTGCTCCCGGCCACCGCAGCCTCGACCTGCTGGGCTCTGGCGATCCTTCCGCCTCAGCCTTCCAAGTAGCTGGAACTGCAGGCGTGTGCCACCACGCCCAGCTAATTTTTTTGATTTATTGTAGAGACGAGGTCTCGCCAAGTTGCCCAGGCGGGTCTCGAACCCGCGGGCTCAGGCAATCCACTCACCTCAGCCTCCCAAGGCATGGGATTACAGGCTGAGCCACCGAGCCCGGCTGACATGACCATTTTTATGGTTCATGAGCATCCGTAGATCAAAACTCTTCAGTTGTGTGTGAAAAGTTCAACTATTGACACTGTATAGAGCAATGCACAGCTTTCTCACAAATAAATCTCTTTACGGTAAACATATCAGTAAGTTCCACAGAGCTGTTTTTGGGGCATTTCTTTTTTATTGATGATATGCATATTTTTATAGGGGAGACATTTCTCTGTGCAGATCAACAAGCTAACATCAAAGAAATTCAGGAAAACTCAAAAAAGTGCAGTTTAAGTACAGTATCTGCTAGGCTGCCACTTAGAAAAATGGATGGATTATTGATTTTCAGGTGTTCCTCAGTAAGTCCTGTTCCTATTATGGTCTGAATGCTTGTGTCCCCTCCAAGTCTACATATTGAAACCTAATCCCCAGTGAAATGGTGTTTAGAGGTGGAGGCTTTGGGAGGTTATACAATCAAAAGGGTGGAGTTCTCATGCTTGGGCTTAGTGACTTTATAAGAAGAGCCAAGGCCGGGCTCGGTGGCTCAGCCTGTAATCCCACGCTTTGGGAGGCCGAGGTGAGTGAATTGCCTGAGCCCATGGGTTTGAGACCCGCCTGGGCAACTTGGTCTCTACAATAAATCAAAAATCAGCCGGGCGTGGTAGCGCGCGCCCGTAGTTCCAGCTACTTGGAAGGCTGAGGCGGAAGGATCGCCGGAGCCCAGCAGGTCGAGGCTGCGGTGGCCAGGAGCAGCCACTGCACTCCATTCTGGGCGACAGAGTAAGACTCCAACCCCCCCAAAAAAAAAAAAGAAGAGCCACAAAGGGCTTGCTTAATAGTCTTTTCTGTATGTAAGGGTACAGTAAGAAGGCACCATGTATGAGCTAGAGAGTGAGTCTTCACCAGAAGCTGAATTTGCTAGTGCATTGATTGTGGACTTACCAACCTCTAGAACGGTAAGAAACAAATTTCTGTTGTGCATAAGCCATGGAGTTTATGGCAATTTGTTATAGCAGCCAGAACAGACTGAGTATTTTCTTCAAGGCATTTGTGGTTGAGTTTGAATTTTATTTTCCAGCTGGTACTCAAAGCATAGTTGGCTTAGGTGTGGAACTAATTCATGTAAACCAGTAGCATGGGGAACAGGTTTGACATTCCCCTCTTATAAAAGTTTGGAACCTGGACGTTAGCTTAGGTGGGAGACTACCCTTCTAGGCGGAGAGTAGAGCTCAGGAAGACCCCAGGGCAGGATACTACTGAGCCTTGGTAAAAACAGAATGCTTGACTATAAGAATCAAGTGAGCACATGACCAGAACCTTCTATCATGAGTTTGGTTCTGTCAGAGGTTATGTGGGCCCAGCAGTAGTCCATCCTAGGAAGGTAGTGGTACATCTGAGATCAAGTCTGAGCAGAATTGGAGGCATAAGAAAGCCTGCATGAGCAAGTCATCCTCTACAATTGCACCGGCACCTTGCCCTGTTGTTTTATGGGGAATCCCTTAGGAAAATCTGATGGAGAAAGAAAGAGCTTGAGCTTGGTTCATGGTCCACCTGTTAGAATGGGAGTATGTGTATGGATGTAAGCCAACAATATATGTTGGTTGCACTGTAGTCTCACTCAGGGGAGGAGGGGGGGTTTGAAAACATAACTTCTGGTGGAGAACATGGTCATCTGCTTTGTAGAGAAAGAGAAATGGTCCAAGGTTAAAATATATATCACCCATGGGCAGAGGAGAATGACTTGTGTTGTGTTCATGTTTTAGGAAAGATGAAGATTGGAAAACTGAGAAGGAACTTCAGGGTAGAGTCCCGGGAGTAGGCTTGTGAGAATGGACACAAAGTTTGAAGATCTGTGTACTGCATGCTAACATCCAGTGAAGACCATCTTCTGCAAGAGAATCACTAAACCACCAAACAGACAAAATGATTTAACCAGTTATCATCAACCAGCCTCTATCAATGACCTCCCCAGTGCTGGCGTGACAAGCATATAAGTGATGTAGCCATGGTGGAAGGGATGAAGGTCAGAAATTAGTCCAACAGCATGGGATCCCACTTACCAGGTGTCATCTACTATGGCCGCTAAATGGTTAACCTGCCAAAAGCAGGTATCAATCTCGAGTTTCCAGTTTGCCACCATCCCTGGAGGGGATCACCTGGTCACTTGGTGGTAAATTGACAACATTAGACACTTTCCGGAAAGGTAGCATGCCAACAATTTATTCTGACAGGAATAAATACAATTTCCAGGCATGGGTTTGCTATTCCTGCCTGTGGGGCTCGAGTCAACATCACTGTCCAAGGGCTTAGGAAGAATTTGTTTCACCAGCACAGAATCCAGAATAACATCATGCCAGATTGAGAGACCCACTTTACAGCAAAGGCAGTGCAGGAGGGGCTTCATGGTCATGGCACCCACTGGTCATGTTTCATACCACATTACCCAAAGCTGACAACCACCTGCTTGTCTGTGTGGCCCGTTGAAGCCACAGCTAAAACACCGACTTGGAGTCGATCTTTTACAAGCATAGGGCACTGTCTTCCAAGGCACAACATACAGTTTAAATCAAAGAGGTCTCTGTGATACTATGGCAACATAGGAAGATACACTGGTCTACAGACCAAGGAGTAGAAGCGGGAGTGGCCCCCTTACCCTACTCTTGATAATTCACTTGTTTCCTCCCTGAAACTGTAGGCTCTGCTAGTTTATTTACCTATTTTTGAATTGGAGTCTCACTCTGTTGCTCAAGCTGGAGTACAGTGACACAATCATGGCTCACTGCAGCCTCGACCTCCCGGGCTCAGGCAATCCTTCCTCTTCAATCTCCCGAGGAGCTGGGACCACCGGTGTGCACCACCACACTGGGCTAATGTTTTGATTTCTTTCTTTCTTTCTTTCTCTTTTTTTAAAAAATAGAGACAAGGTCTCACTATGTTGCCCAGGCTGGTCTCAAACTCCTGGGCTCAAGCAATCCCTCTGCCTTGGCCTCCCAAAATGTTGGGAAACAGACACGAGCCACTGTGCCCAGGTACTCTACCAGTTCGGAAGTCTTGGTTCCCAAAGATGGATGACTTCCTCTAAGGACACAACACAAGTCCCATTCAACTATAACCTATGGCTGCTGCCTGGACACATTAGGCTCTTTGTGATCAGGGACGGCAGGTAAGAAAGTGAGTCGTCATCTTGGCTGGCTTCATTGACCCTGGTCATCAGGAGACAGTTGGCTGCTGTCACACGCTGGAGTGAGTGGGGAATACACATGAAACCCTGGTGATTCATTTGGGTGCCTCTTGGTGCCCTTTTGACCATTTTTGAAGGTAAATGGACAAAAGAAGAAACTCCAGCCTCAAAAGCACTTGATGTTCTGGGCTCATATCCGTCTGGGATGGGGATCTGGGTCATTCTGCCAGGTAAGCCTCAAGGATGGGCAGAGCTGCTAGCTGATGAGGGGAATCTGGCAGTCAAAGAGTAAGATGGCAAGTATCGGTTGCAGTCCTGAGGCCAGCTGCAGCAGTGGGACTGCCATGTGTCCAACCAGTTTTCCTCTTCTAAGTTTCCCCCAGGAAGAGGGGCCTGCCAGAATCCTGAAGGAACTGCTCCTGGCACTTACATGAAGCAGTTCTGAATGTATAAAGGGTGGACTATGGGGGACACTGTGCCACTTTGACCCGGTCCTCCTTCAGAAGGACTTACCACCCGGCCACTTGACTGCTGTTGGCAGGGAACTCTCAGCTGCGAGTCCCTTCTAGGGTAACCTCAGTTTCAGAAAGTCACCTTGCCCAGCATCATACTGTTCTCCCAGGGCTCACAATGGGTGACATGGGAGTATAAAGACCCAGCCTTCTGGTCCTTATTCAGCACTACTAAGAGGGGTCATTTCTGTTCCAGATATCCATCTGGGAGCCATGTGAGACTGATTGGGAATACATCGTGTCTCAACTTCTCCCTATGTCCAATCCTCCTTTTTTTTTTTTTGAGTTGGAGTCTTACTCTGTCATCCAGGCTGGAGTGCAGTGGCACGCTCATGGTCACTGCAGCCTCAGCCTGCTGGGCTCAGGCAATCTTTCCACCTCAGCCTTCCAAGTAGCTGGAACTACAGGCATGCATCACCATACCTTTGATTTATTATAGAGACGAGGTCTTGCCAAGTTACCCTGGCTGGTCTCGAACCACTGGGCTCAGGCAATCCTCTCGCCTCGGCCTCCCAAAGTGCATTACAGGTGTGAGTCACTGAAACTGGCTCTTTTCCTCTGTTTTTACTTTTTTTTTTTTTTTTTGAGTTGGAGTCTCACTCCGTCTCCCAGACTGGAGTGCAGTGGCCGCTCCCAGCCACTGCAGCCTCGACCTGCTGGGCTCCCGCGATCCTTCTGCCTCA